>CM077151.1:57931020-58038713 GCA_039583875.1 Platanthera guangdongensis | reverse complement strand
AGAGAGAAGTAAAGACAACAGAATAGGAAGTCCAATGTTAAATCAGAAATATGAAAGCTTCAGTCAAGGAAAGTCTGATAGCATTACAGAATGTTACAAAAAGTTCTATATGATTGTTAATGAATTGATGTCCTATGGAAGAGACTTCAGCAACTATGAGCTGAATGACAAGTTCTTAAGATCCCTGATTAAGGACTGGGACACCAAGATTTGTGTCATTAGGGAGGTGGCCAAACTTGCTGATATACCTCCTCCAACTTTGTTTGGTAAACTGTTATCTTATGAGATGCAGTTAATGGTTAGAAAGGAGGAAGAGAAGAACACTAGAGTGGAGCACAAGGAAAAGTCTGTGGCCTTAAAGACTGAAGTAACTAAGAAGTATAGAAGCAAGTCTCCATCTCCACCTAAAATAATTGCTGAGGCTGTCACAGATAATTCAGATAGCAAGAGTTCTGATAGCAGTGAAAGTTATGAAGACTTTGCTGCTTTTACTACGCACTTTCAAATATTTTTAAAGAAGAAGCAGTGGAGGTCTAAGCCTTCCACTTCTCAGCCAAAAGATGACTACCATCAGAAGAGAAAGTCATCCAGGAATGACAGAAGCAGGTCCAAGCCAAGCAAAGCTACATCTTCAAAGATTGTGTGCTATTGCTGCAATAGACAGGGACATGTAGTGGCTGACTGTCCTGAAAAGAGGAAGTAGTCAGCTGACAAAAAGAAGACTCGGTTTAAGAGCAAAGAGGAAAAGTCCTTTGTTGCTAAGAAAGACAAGAGTCTAACAGACCAGTCATCTTCAGAAATAGAATCAGAAGCTGAAGCCTATATTGGATTATTTGCTGAAGAGGAAGAAGATGAGTTCATGCAGCTAATGAACTCAATTTATGAGCATGAAGACCATCAGTGCAAGGGACTGATGGTTATATCTGAAGGAGACAAGATCCAGGATCAGCCTGGACCAAGTAAGGTACAAAGTTGTTCTTCTAGTTCAATTTATAGTACTGAGTCAGAGTCAGATATATCTGCATCAAGTGATGTGGGTGGGTCTGAATCTGAAGGAGATATTCATCAGTTAATTGATAAATATAAAGACTTGTTGCAGGCCTTGAAGAAAAGCAAAACCTTGGCCAAAACTCAGGCAAAGGAGATTGCTAGTCTTAAGTTGGCTGCAGTAGATTCAGAGAAGTTGTTAGATCAAAAACTGAATGAGATTGCCAGATTGAAAAACATAACTGTTATTCAAATGGGCACAATCACATTCAAGAATGATCAGATTAGAAATCTGGAGGTTAGACTTTAGAAAGAGAAAGAGATTGTGGCTAGCTTTTCTAAACCTAAATCTGTTTTACCCTTGATAGATGAGTTTGTACCTCAAAAGGGTAAGGCTGGATTAGGGTTTAAAAAACCTGCCTGGACTGCTAGGTCCAAATCTAAAGGCAAAGCCCCAGCACAAAATAAGAAGCCTGCTGTAAATAATTCAGCTAGGGATGTACCTAAACAAAGGTACAACAAGTTTGAGTGCTGGTGTTGTGGCAAGGTAGGCCACTTTGCCATATATTGTTGGCACAATTCTAGTGTCAAGGAGGATAACAGTCTGCCTGTGAGAAGACCTACAGGCAGATTTGTTAGATTTCAGGCTAACTTGAACCAAGGACCCAAAACTTATTTGGGTTCTAAGGTTAACTAGTCTTTATTGTAGGTGAGTCCAAGTGGTCATGCCCCAATATGGTACTTGGACAGTGGATGTTCCAGGCACATGACTGGAATAAGGGGGATGCTGAAGGACTACACACCTATCAAGGATGGCCCCAAAGTTACCTTTGGTGGTTCAGAGAAAGGAATCATCAAAGGCTTTGGTAACATTTCTAGTAATCAAATTACTATCACTCAAGTGGCCTATGTGAAGGGTTTGAAACATAATCTCATTAGCATAAGTCAACTGAGTGATTTATGATATGATATCTCATTTGTCAAGAATGGTTGTCATATCAAAAGGTCAAATGATCAAAAGATCATTTTGAAAGGATATAGGAAGAGGAATGTTTATTATCTTGACTTTGTGTGTGAGAAAAATGTTTCTCCTATTTGTCTTGTAGCTGATGAGAGAGTCTCACATTGTGCTAAATGGCACAAGAGGCTGACTCATCTTAACTATAAGACTATTGGTCAACTCTTTAGCAAAGAGTTAGTGAGGAATGGTCCTCAAGTTAAGTGTATAAAGGATGGGATATGCTCAGCTTGTCAAAAAGACAAGCAGACCAAATCCACCTTTTATAGTCTTGAAAACAAGGATTCAGTGAGGTGTCTATACCTCTTGCATATGGATCTTTTTGGTCCTATGTCAGTTCACAGTCTTGGTAGCAAGGTCTACACATTTGTGGTAGTAGATGACTATTCTAGATATTCCTGGGTGTTCTTTATAAGACAAAAATCTGAAACCCCAAGTGTCTTATATAGTTTTGTTAAACAAATTCAGAATGAGTTGGACAGTACAGTGGTCAAAATCAGAAGTGACCATGGTACTGAATTTCAGTCTGAAAGTATGACAAAACTATGTGAAGAATTTGGGATTTTTCAGGAATTTTCCTCACCAAGAACACCTCAGCAAAATGATATTGCTGAAAGGAAGAATAGAACATTGATAGAAGCTGGTAGAACTCTATTGAGTGACACTTCTGTCCCAGAATATTTCTGGGCTGAGTCAGTAAACACTGCATGTCATGTAATCAATAGCGCTACTATTACCAAGTGCCACAAAAAGACTCCCTATGAGATTGTGAAGGGCAGAAAACCAAATTTATCTTATTTCAGGATCTTTGGTTTCAAGTGTTATATACTTAACAATGACAAGTCTTATCTAACCAAGTTTGCTGCCAAATCCCAAGATGGGATCTTTGTTGGGTACATCAACAATAGTAAGGCTTATAGGGTCTACAGCTTGATTACTCAAGTTGTAGAAGAGTCTATACATGTAGTTTTTGATGAAACAGGACTGATTAACAGTGAGTTGTCAAGTAGTGTATGCAGCTCTACAGGTATAGATGAGAGGATGGACAAGCTTATCATTACAGAAGGTTCTACTGCAACTCAGCAAGTGGAAAATGGTGGCTGTTGTCCAGGGGGAGTACAAGATTCTCTAGATGCTGAAGAAGACCAAGAGGTACAGCTTAATGAAGAGGCTGGAGGTGTTCAACCTGAAGATAGACTACCTCCAGCAAATAGACACTTAAAGGATCATCCAGCCAATCAGATAATTGGTGATCCAAGACAAGGAGTGCAAACAAGAAGCAGGAATCTGAGTACAGTTCTTTACTCCAGTTTCCTATCACAAGTGGAACCAAAGAAATTTGAAGAAGCAGTACTAGACCCTCATTGGATTGATGTCATGCAAGAGGAGCTGAATCAGTTCAGGAGGTGCAAGGTCTGGAAGCTTGTTCCTAAACCCAAAGACCACAACATTATTGGAACAAAGTGGATCTTTAGGAACAAATTGGATGAGAATGGAATTATTGTAAAGAATAAAGCTAGACTTGTTATAAAGGGATATAGGCAGGAAGAAGATATTGATTTCTATCAAACCTTTGCACCAGTAGCAAGACTGGAGGCTATCAGAATGTTCCTTGCTTATGCAACATATCAAGGGTTCAAGGTATTTCAAATGGATGTAAAGTCAACTTTCCTAAATGGAAATCTAAAGGAAGAAGTCTATGTAGAGCAGACCTCAGGTTTTGTTGATTCTCTTAAACTTGATTATGTTTATAGACTTAGGAAAGCATTATATGGGTTGAAACAAGCCCCAAGGGCTTGGTATGAAACCATGTCTAGTTTTCTCATTGAGAACAAATTCTTAAGGGGGAAAATAGACAAGACTCTATTCCTTAGAGAATCTAAAGGAAAGATTATCCTAGTCCAAATATATGTAGATGACATAATATTTGGGTCTACTGAAAGTAATCTTTGCAGAAAGTTTGCAAAACTTATGCAAGGTAAATTTGAAATGAGCAGTATGGGGGAACTAAAGTTCTTCTTGGGACTCCAAGTAAGACAGACTGAAGATGGCCTGTCCATATGCCAATCTAAGTTCACCCTAAAGTTAATAAAGAAATATGGTATGGAATCATCCACTACCATGAAAACTCCTATGAGATCAAGTATGTCTCTAAGCAAAGATGATGCAGAGAAACCTGTAGATGAAACTCTGTATAGAGGGATAGTTGGCTCCCTTCTATATTTGACTGCTAGTAGACCAGATATCATGTATGTTACATGTGTCTGTGCTAGGTACCAAGCATGCCCTAAAGAATCTCATCTGACTGCAGTAAAAAGGATTTTGAGATATCTTAAGGGCACACCTTATCTAGGTCTTTGGTACCCTAGGAATAGAGATTTTGTACTAACAGGTTATTCAGATGCAGATTTTGCAGGTTGCAAGGAAGATAGAAAAAGTACTACAGGCACCTGTCAATTTCTAGGTGGAAGACTAGTGTCTTGGAGCAGTAAGAAGCAGACCAGTGTGACAATATCCACAGCTGAGTCAGAATATGTTGCTGCAGGAAGCTGCTGTGCACAACTTTTGTGGATTCAACATCAGCTAGTAGATTATGGTATTCAAGTAAGTAGAACACCTTTACTTTGTGATTCTACAAGTGCAATTTCTATAGCTAATAATCCTGTCTCACATAGTAGGACTAGGCACATAGAAATTAGATACCATTTTCTTAAAGAACATGTAGAAAAAGAGGACATTTTCCTAGAATATGTTAAAACAGATAATCAGATAACTGATATGTTTACTAAGCCCCTTGATGAAAATAAATTCAATAAGTTCAAAATTGAATTAGGAATGTTGAACTTAGAATAGTTTGATAAAAATTGGCTAAGCAAAATTGTGTCGACACAAGAAGTTGTCTGTGTCGACACATAGAAATGGTGTCGACATTTCAGAGAAATGGTGTCGACACATCTAGGAAGTCTGTGTCGACACTTCAGAGAAATAGTGTCGACACATCCAGAGTAAGTGTCGACACATCCAGGGTGGTGTCGACACTTAGGATTAACACAGAATTCGTCGAGTGGAGTATCGACTAATCGTCGAGCGCAGATGTTTAAGTGTCGACACATATATTCTGTCGACTATATTAGTGTCGACACATAAAAGTCAACACTTATGTCGAGCCATTAGAAGTAAGTGTCGACACTTTTCAACAGTGTCGACACATTAAGAGTATTATGACGCGCCCTTTCACCTTCGTTCTCAATAGTTTCGAGACCAAAACCTTGTGTCGACATCTCTCTCTTCTCAATTCAAAATTTCTCTAAACCCTAATGGCGCCCAAGCTTGAAGAAAACGTCAATGAAGGTTATGAGCTAGTACGACATGCCTTTGACGATGCAGAATCAGAAATTAATGAGGTAGTAACCCTAATTACAGAGAATGGGTTGGAGTATCTAGTTTCTGAGCAAACCAAGATTTGGAAGAAGGAATACTCGAATTCTTTGGTGTCACTATCTTTGATGAAACTGGACTCAAGATTAAATCCATAGTCCATGGAGAAAAAGTAAAACTCACCCAAAAGAGTCTAAGAAAAGTTCTACATCTACCAAGAACTAAAGAGAAAGAAGATGTACCCACATCTAAGATAAGGGAGGCACTGCAATGGTGTGGACTAGATTCAAACATGAAGATTGGATCAGTTTTTAATAGGAAATGCATGAACATGCAAGGCAAGTTCTTGTCTGAAGTAGTAGGAAAGGTGATTATGTGCAAGCCAGGTGGGCATGATAGGATATCAGCTCACATGTTCAGTTTAATGACAAGGATCATTTTCAAACTAAAAACTGATTGGTCAGCAGTGATGTTTGAGAAAATTAAGGAAGGTCTGAAGAAGCCCAATCTGGGTAGGATTATGAGTTTGTACTTAGCTGGAACTATTTCAGAAGTGATGAACCAAGCTGCAGGTTCTAAGATAAATCACATGAGGAGAATGGATGTTAGGATTATCTCAAGGTGGAATAGGGTGTTAACAAAGGACATGCCTACTCCAGAGAAGGAAGTTCCTTCACAGAAGAAGAAGAAAGCCATAGTGGCTCCTGAATCCTCCAGTAGTTCAGAGGAGCAAGTACTCTTCAGTTCAAATGAGGAAGAAGGTGATAATACTGGAAGGTCCCCAGTTAGAAATGAAGATTCACAGAGGCGGGGGGAGCAACCATCTGCTAGCCCTATTCACCTGGATCCACTCCAGGGGGAGCCTCAACATATGGAAGAGCCAACTCACCTAGACAGTGAAATGACAACTCAAACAATCCTTGAGGTAATACATGAAGTTAATCAATCAATTTTTCATATTGAGGATGAAGTATTGACTGAATCTTTAATTGATGTTGATCAACCACAAGATGTTGTCATGGAAGACACATCAGTTGCTGATAATATTCCTGAGAAAAGAAACTCTTCAGTCCCTACTCAACAGGAGTTTACTCTAGAAGAGTTGTTCCCTGATTTGGTACAGACTGATATTGAGGGGGAGCAGGCAGCTTTTGTGGGAGAGAAAGCAGTATTTGAGGGGGAGAAGGTAGATTTTGAGGGGGGAGCATGTAAGATATCAGGAGGAGACTTCAAGGAATGATGAGGAACTATCAAGGACTGAGAAAGAATTACCTCCTACTCCTAAAGATAGAGTTGACATAGCTAGTACCTCTGATTCAGAGAATGCTGCTGAAGTTCAAGCAAAGAAGAGGAAGCTACAGGTCTTCAAAAGGAGTCAAAGCTACAAGAAGGCTCTGCAAACCATTGTTCCACAGACTGCATCATCAATTGATTATAGTTCTTTGTTAGTATCCATGCAAGTGAAATTGGATGAACAAAGAGTAGCAATGGAGAAGTATATAGATGAAACTCACAAAGATCTCCAATTCTCCTTGGCTACAGATATAAAATCTATCAGATTTGAGATGAATCAAAATAAGAAAGAAATGACTGATTGCTTCCACAAGGGTGGAAATGCTGTTGTTTACATTGCTACTCATCAGGAAAAGATAAAGACTCAAGTGGATGATTTGGCTGTCAAACAAGGATATGTTCTTGAGAATCAGATTAGAATGAATGAAAATCTAACTGAATCACATAATGTGATAGTAACTGAAATGAAGACTATTGCAGCTGCTCAGACTGAAGCAAGGACTGCTGCTAAGGCTGAGTTTGACAAGCAATTACAAGAAGGAATAGCTGTTGTAAAAACTACTATTACAGATTCCCAAAAGGTTATTTCTGGACTGCTGCTGAAGTTGAGCGGCTTTTATAAAGATGAAGTTAATTATATAAATGAACAAATCAGGTTTCAGAAAGATGATTTGAGAGATCATGTGGCTAGAGAAGTCATAAAGGGGGAGAGGGTTTTAGTCAAAGCTGGATATGACCATGCTAAATGGATTTCCAATAGCATCAGAGCCACATTTGGCTATCCACCCCTGTGTGATGACGATAATGTTGCTGAATCTAGCATTCACCCTACTATTTTTGGAGGAGAGTCTGCTGAAGTTGCTCAAGTCATTTATCCTCCTGCAGATTTTGAAATGATTCATCAAGAAGTCCAATCTATGTACAGCCCTCCTGAGGGTAATAAGAATATTATTTTTGAGAAAGTAGACAAGCCTGTGCCTGAGGAAGTTTTGAAAGAGCAAAAAGCTCAATTATCTAAGAAGAGATTCAGAGAACAGACAGAGTTAAGGCCTGATTTTGAACAGTGAAGCCCAACTTCTAGAAATATTATACTGACTGCTTGGAAAGCTGCAAAGGACAATATTCTAGAGAGGGGTAAATGGTATTCTGAACAAGAGTGGAGAAAACATGAAGCCAGACAAGAGACTATAGTTCAGTACAGAAGAAAGGCTAAACTTGGGAAGCTACCTCCTAATGCACAGGAGCCTAGCAAGTATTTCCCTAAGCCTTATCATTATTTTGAAAGACAAAAGATAAGGGCTGAAGAGCTGAAAAAGAAAGATCAAAAGGGCAAGAATCCAGTTGATGACACAGATGTTCCAGTTCATGCCAAAATTCAATCTGGCAAGGGCATTGTCATCAAAGAGCCAGAGCAGTCTTAGTTTAGATTTTCTTAAGTTTACAACTTTGTAATCATTTGTGTTAAAATCCATGTAAACTTTTGATTAATGAAACTATTGGAAGTTGTAACAAAACAATGTTTGATGTTCAATCTGTTACATTATTCTATGAAATTTGTTTATACATGTTTTGTTTAGTATTTACTCTGTCATATAATTGTTATACATCATAATGTGTATTTGTTATGTATGGTGTATATCATTGACTAAGGGTTATGACTTCTCCAAATAGGGGAAATTGTTGGGTACATTGGAAAATGTGTACCAGATTTGAAGAAGCCTCACCCTACTCAATGATATGCATCAAGGTGTATTTGATGTGTTTTGAGTTTATATGTGCAGGTTAAGTAATTGCAGGACATGCAGAAAAGTTTATAAATCCATGTATCGACACCTAGAGAAGCAGTGTCGACACTTATGAAGGCTTGTGTCGACACTGGAGAAAAGTTGTGTCGACACTTGGAGTAAATTGTGTCGACACCAGGAAAGGCAGAGTCGACACCAGAAGAAATGTGTCGACACATAGAGGCAGTGTCGACACACTGTGAAGAATTGTCAACATAAATTGTGTCGACACTTAGAGGCAGTGTCGACACCCAGAGAAGCTTGTCAACATCAAATGTGTCGACACCAGGAGGCTGTGTCGACACTCAGCAATCTTCAACAAAGTTAAAGTAAAAGAAGTACTTGTGTCGACACAAAAGAGATGTGTCGACACTCAGCAAGTATCAACAACAAAAGAAGTTGTGTCGACATAAAGGAGATGTGTCGACACACAACAGAATTCAACTAGTGTTAAATAAAATAAAAAAATATTTGTGTCGACACACAGAATCAGTGTCGACACATTCAACAGAAGGCTTGTGTCGACTCACAGAATCAGTGTCGACACATTCTGAAGAAGCAGTGTCGAGAAGCTGTTACAACAACACAATGAGTTGTGTCGACACCACCAAGGCTAGTGTCGACACTTAGTCCACTTGTGTCGACACTTAGTCTATTTATGTCGACACATAATGAAGATCAGTCTCGACACTTTCAAACAGAGACAGTGATTTCAAGAAGTGACTTGATGACTTGATAGCTGTCATTTCAACCGGTCTACTGCTACTGTCAAAGCTGTCAGAAGGTTGTTAGAAATCGGATCAGCCGGTTACCATGGAGGAAGACTATATAAAGGCTTTCTCCTTCAACAGAAAGAGATGATCAATCACAACCAACTAACAACAACTAAGAGAAAAGTAATTATACAGAAGATTTTCGACAGAAGATCTAGAAGAAGTTGGAGAGAGAGAGCTCCATCTAAGAAGAGCAATTGTTGAACCAGGGTGCAAAGAAAGATTCAGATTGATATTTGGATCTTAAGTCAGAAAGTGATTGAAGATCAACTTCACAGAAGATTCAACCCTACTGAGTTCAGATTCAAGAAGCTTTGAAGAAAGCTAAGGGAGGTTGATCTCTGCAAAGTTCTTCCAAGAACTCATCAAGAAGCCAGCCAACTCTTCTCTCTCTATCTGGGTTATGGTTAATTACTTTGTAAACATTATTTTCTGTAGGATCCTAAGGGATCTGAGTTGTAAGCATAAACTTATAAAGGCTGAGGTATGACTTTTGAGCCTGAGTGTAGGAGAATCTATTCTCTAAGTGTAGGTCTTGTTGAAGACTGAGTGGTAGGGCTTTGTGCCTGAGTTGTAGGAGACTGTGTTCTCTGAGTGTAGGTCTTGGTGAAGGCTGAGGTAGGGCAGTTTGCCTGAATTGTAGGAGTGGGGACACTCTGAGTTGTAGGAACCCGTTTGAGGTTCTGAGCTGTAAGATCTGAGGATCTGAGGAGCAATGCAGAAGTTAGGCCGAATCTAGTACACTACTAGATAGACGAAGGGAGAAAGTGGATGTACTCATATCTTGGGGAACCACTATAAAATCTATGTGCACTCTGTGAATGTTTATTGATGTGATTGTTGTGTTGTGTTAGCAGTAGACTTTGCAATTTCTAGTTAATATCAGAACAGCTTTTCTGCCTTATAAGAAAAACAGAAATTATACCTATTCACCCCCCCCCCCCTCTAGGTGATTAGACACTATTTCTTTCAGGGGGGTGTGCAAAGTGCCAATTTTAAAGATTTGGGGTGCAACATGTCAAACCCTCCTATTTCAATCAGCAAATTTTAAAATCAGGAGGGGAAGCTCAGTGATTAGTATCTCTTGGGAAGGTTGCATCATGGAAGAAGTATTTCGCCCAGGAGCCCTAGAAACCAAAAGGTGTAGAAACTTCATCGCAACCCGAGATCGGCGCAGAAGTATAACCGAGATCAAGATTTGAGGAGCTTCAAAGCCTTAGGTTCTCGTAAACCATTCCTCCGTCTCTATCCCCCTAAAGTTCAGAAAGAGCTGCTGTGAGGTTGCAGAAGAGTTGACGGGCATGATATCTAGTCCGACATTGCCGCCCGAGATCGAAGAAGAAAAGAAGTCCGTAGATTCGGGAGAGTGAATAGGGCAGGGTATGTTTTCTAAGGTTTGTTTGAAAACAGACAACTCAAAATATTAATAGAAATCATAAACGAGGTAAAAAATGATTTACAGATAGACATACTCGCAAATAACAACGGCCTTTAAAAAAGTCATACAAAAGCCTCAATAAAATAAGACGATTGTTAATCACAATCCGGTTTTCACTTTTCACACCCAATTGTTAACCGCACCCCGTCAATTTAATCGCAACCCAATATTTGACTTACTGCACCCCGTTGTTAACTGCACCTCAAAATATTTGAAAAGTTTATCCGCACCCCATTAAATTTATCAAGATAAAGAATAGGTAAAATAAGCACCTCCATTGTTCTTGGGATCAATAGCATCCTCTCACAGCAAGATGAACACCAAAATTTAGGCTCCTTTTGGCACGGTGATGGTGGTCGTAAACATATGAATTAAACTGTCATTTGTTAAGGATCACCCAACAAACATCATCCGTTTGAATATAAAAGTGGATGAAGTTCTTTAGGTGGGCGTTAATGAATGACATTTTAACCCTATGTTCATCATAGTGCCAAACGGAGCCTTAAATATGATCCATTGTTTTTCATCACACAACAAAAGAGTTGAATAATGGCAAAATAGTGTTCAAATAAAGTCCATTGTTTTGTCATAATAAAATTACAATAATCACCAAAAAGTGAGCATAGTGTGCTAGAGTATGAAATGAGCTCCAAACTATCCAAATGACCTAAATGGGGAACATGATCAGTTTATAAAGGGGAACCAATTCATTTTCTGACTAATTCTTTAAACAGAAAATCATGTGCTGGAGAGGGACTTAGCCGGCCGAAGCGGAGAGGAACTTAGCTTTTTTTTGCGCCCCAAAATCTGATTTTTTAACCGAAAATCCTACAATCATACAAATAAACATATGTATATTAATCAAATAACAAGGTTTGCACTTTGCTATTTTCGAATTCTTACCCCAAAAAATTGTTGTCCACAAAGCATTCAGTGAACCTAATATATGACTTCATCCCTAAAGAGAATCAAATCAGATGTATTGATTTAACAAATTTCAAAGAGCATGTAGTTTACTAAGATGCAGATAAAAAGTACACACCTCTGCAGTGACCTTTTGGACTCTACAAGATCAGCTTTGTTACCAGTTAAAGCCAAAATAGTGTTTGCATTACCTGAACCAAAATCAAGCATATTCCTGTAAAAATAAAGCATATATATATATATATATATATATATATATATATATATATATATATATATATATTATATATATATATATATATATATATATATATATATATTATTATATAAAGCAATATAGGTATTTGGAGGCACACCATAGATTAAACAAGAATCATTGGATCATGAGAGAGAGCATGAGATGGAGGGAGAGAGTTGGGAGAGAAAGAAAGATAGAAAGAGAGAGGGGAGGAGAGAGAGGGAGAGAGAAAGGGAGAGAGATGGAGAAAGATTGCGTGAAATAAATGTTTTTACGACAAAACGTAATTTTTTATAAAATAAAAATTGTAATATTGATTTATATTTTTTTACGGTCATTTTGAGTACTCATGTAGATATTGCGGGCACTGCCCGTCTTGAAGTGAGTGCATCCCGCTTTGATGCGGGCGCATCCCGCTTTGATGCGGGCGCAGCCCGCAACGACGCATCGAGCACCGGAGAAGCCCGTTCGGAGGCGGGCGAAGCCCGTTCGGAGGCGGGCGAAGCCCGTTCGGAGGCGAGCGAAGCCCGCCTAGATGCGGTCGAAGGCCGCCCGAGAGCATCGAGCACGGGCGTAGCCCGGGCGAAGATGCTCATATATATATATATGTCCGGTTAATGCGGTGGTAACCGCTTGACCGGCGAAAATTAAGGTCGGGTTCATGTGGGGGTAACCGCTTGATCGGTGAAAATAAGTCCCCCCAAAACGGAACCTTAGTCATATGAAATAAACATGTACCTTTGGAATAGCCGTCATCAAAATTTATCATTGTGGTTGATTGTTCAATATCGCTCTCTGTAGAGATGAAAAAAAGGAACCTTGTATATATGTTTACTTGTATCAAATACAAATAATGAGTACATATTTATAGGATGAAGAGAGAGGTCTTATACATGAAGTGGGACTAAAGAGAGGAGAGAAATAACAATAAAAAAATACATAATGAGCCTTTGTCAAATGGGCTTCTCTAACACTCCCCCGCAAGCTGGAGCGTACAAGTCATATGCACCAAGCTTGGACAAACACTGGTAAAATAAGGTACTTGATAAAGCCTTCGTGAGAATGTCATCAACGTGATCAGTGTCCGGTACATGCTTTAATTCAGGTTTCTTGATTTAAACTTTCTCCCGAATAAAATGACAGTCTACCTCGATATGTTTTGTGCGTTCGTGAAATACCGGATTCTTTGCAATGTGTATGGCCGCTTGACTGTCACAAAATAGAACAGCATATGAAGGAAGTTTTACCCCCAGGTCAGCAAGGAGGCTTTCGAGCCATGTGAGTTCTGAGACAACCGATGTCATCGATCGGTATTCAGCTTCCGCGGAGGACCGAGCAACCACAGCTTGTTTCTTACTTTTCCAAGTAATGAGATGACCGCAAAAATATGTACAGAATCCACTAGTGGACCGCCGATCGTCCAGGGAGCCAGCATAATCGGCATCTGAATATGCAACTAATGTTGGAGTAGAGTTGGAGGTTTTGTAAACCAGCCCTTGACCCGGAACTTCCTTAAGGTATCGGAGAATCTGTTCAACCGCATGTAGATGAGAAACCCGGGGAGCATGCATGAACCGACTGACAATCCCAACAGCGAACGATATATCAGGCCTCGTGACTGTTAGGTAGATCAATTTTCCCACAAGGCGTCGATAGTATTCCGGGTTCTGGAGAGGCAGATCATCATCAGAGGCATGAGCACAAAGCTTGTGATTTGCCTCCATCGGAGTAGTAGCTGGCTTGCAACCCGACTGTCCAGCATCTTTGAGGAGATCAAGACAATACTTTTGTCGGGAGAGGACAAGCACATCCGGACGTCGTGCGACCTCAAGACCGAGGAAGTAGCGAAGATGCCCCAGGTGTCGAGTGAATATGGAGAAGTCTGCGGAACTTCGAGTGAAGCCCATGTCCCGAACAACCTTGCTGAACTTGTCAAACCACGCCCAATGGGATTATTTGAGACCATAGATGGATTTCTTTAGAAGACACACACGAGACTCCCCCGTGGTCTCAAACCCGGGCGGTTGGCGCATGTAAACGGTTTCCTGAAGATCACCATTCAAGAACGCATTCTTGATATCCAGCTGATGAAGGGGCCAGTGGCGATGCACAACCACGGAGGGCAGGACACGAACGGTGTTGAGCTTGGCCATCGGAGAGAAAGTTTCCTCATAATCAAGGTCATGCTGTTGAGTGAAGCCACGGGCCACCAGGCGGGCCTTCATACGGTCAACAATGTCATCAGGAGCATGTTTGATGACGAAAACTCATTTACACAATCAATAGGTTGCTGACCAGGAGGTAAAGGGACAAGAACCCAGGTCTGGTTGGCCCAGAGGGCCGTCATTTCCTCGTCCATGGCAGCACGCCAGCCTAGATGCTGAAGCGCCTCCTGCACAGAGTTTGGGACAGAAACAGAGGATAACGATGTGGCAAAGTAAAGAAGTGACAGTGAAAGGCGATGAAGAGATACATAATTCGTCATAGGATGAGCGGTGGAGGCTGGAGTCGGAGCAGCAGGCTACGGAGCGTCAGAGGTCGAAGCCGACTGCAGTGAGGCAACGGGACGAGAGAGCGACGAGAATAGAACCGGATGACAGGTGGTTGGGGAAGGACCGGAGGCTGGGCAGGTGGTGGGGAGGGCGGAGATCGGAGAACAGAGATGACAGGGCGCACAACGTGCTCCAGAAGAGGAGCGAGATCAAGAGCAGAGAAGAAGAAAAGATCTTCCCGAAAAGTGACATCCGCAGAAACCGTCACCTTGCGGATAGCGGGAGAATAACACACATAGCCCTTTTGAGTGCGCGAGTAGCCCACAAAGACATATTTGATCGCACGGGGATCCAACTTGTCGGTAGATGGACCGAGGTGGTGAACGTAGCATGTACTAGGGGTGCAATTTTAGTTGAGCCGGCTCGAAAGCTCGATGAGCCGGCTCGAAAAAAGCTCGACTCGAGCTCGAGCATGTCGAGCTCGAGCTCGTCGAGCTCGAGCCTGATTTCGAGCCGAGCTTGAGCCTAAGTATCCCTGTTCACGAGCTCGCGAACCGGCTCGCGAGCTTTTTTTAATTAAATAATATATATATTATTAGTATTAAATATTTTAATATATTATAATATTACCATAATATTAATATAATATTATTAAAATAATAATTTTATATTATTAACATAATATTAAGTTCGAGTCGAGCTCGAGCTCGAACCGTGCTCGTCGAGCTCGAACCGTGCTCGTCGAGCTCGAGCTCGAGCCTTTTAAAATAGGCTCGTCGAGCTCGGGCTCGAGCTCGAGCCAGCTCTTTTTCATGAGCTCGACTCGAGCTCGACTTGTTTGCAGCCCTAGCATGTACACCCAAAAAAACGATGAGTAAGAGGAAGGGCCGGAGTGGATGGATAGAGGAGGCTGAAGGGAGTAGCATTCTGGAGGACGGAGGACGGGAGACGGTTGATAAGAAAACAGGTCGTGGAGAGCGCAAAGTTTCAGTATGGTTTGGGAACCCGTATTTGAAGTGCGGGATCCGAGCCATCATCATGGCGATGCCAACAGCTTCCTTCTAGGCGCGTTGGGCAGCAAGGTCCACAGTAGGAGGCTGATGTTGGATCCAAGCTTCGACCAGAGACCGAGCCTGAGCAACAAAGGAGGTCAGATCGGTTGTCCCACCACTATCAAGGGCATGAAGTGCAGTGATGATGTCATACAAATGATGGAGATTATCTTTGCCGGAGTAGAGGGTATGGAGCTCGTACCACATGCCCTTAGCCGTCTCGTGGTACATGGCCAGGCGATAAGACTCGCCATCAAGAGAGTTAAGGATCCATGTCTGCACACGACCATCGTTGCGTAACCAATCGTCAGTAGGAGTACCGGTAACAACCTGAGTCAAGTGATGAAGAAACCCCTTCGATTGCAGGACCCGGCGAACAGAGTGCGTCCATTCCACAAAATTCTTTTTACCGGTCAGAGAGATAGTAGTAATCCGGAGCTCATCACGTACATCCGGAAGAGAGGTCGGACGGTCTGCAGGAGAAACCGCTGTGCCGGTAGAGTCAGCAGAAGAGGTCATGACGACGAACTGAGGCTAGGAGAAAAGACTGGCAAGAGAGGAGGCCGCACGGGTAGTGAAGTCGCCCGACTAGAAGGGAGACCGCCCGGTCACAGTGTGAAGACACCAGCGACAAGGAGGCCGCGACCAAAGGCGGAGCTCGGAAACCACGTAGCGGTCAGAGCGGACAGGGAAACAGTCCGCACGGTTTGGCTGAGAACAGCAGCGGTCAGAGCAAGAGGCCGCAAGAGGAAGGCGAGCGGATAGGGAGGAAAAGATCGCGACCTAAATGCGGACAGGGAAACAGTCCGCACGGTCTGGCTGAGCACAGCAGCGGTCAGAGCAAGAGGCCGCAAGAGGAAGGCAAGCGGACGGGGAGGAGAAGACCGCAACCTAAATGCGGACAGGGAATCAGTCTGCACGGTCTGGCTGAGCACAACAGCGGTCAGAGCAAGAGGCCGCGAGCAGGACACCAGCGACAAGAAGGTCGCAGATATAGCAGAGCGCGGCGGTCAAGAAGAGCCCGCGAGTAAGAGAAGAGGCAGAGCGCGGTGAGCTGAAATAGGTCGCGGCGAGTAAGAGGAGACCGCAGCGGGCTGAGCGAGAACAGTGGGGAGAACAGGGTCGTGGCGGACTGGAGCAGTCCTCAAGAGGGAAAAACACCGACCGGGAACAGTCTGCGAGCAGGGAGAAGAGAGCGGACTAAAAGAAAGCCCGTAGGGAGAAGAGTAGGAGGTCGCAGCGGACTGCAGCGAGGCAGCGGACAGAATGAGAACTGTAGGGAGAAGTCGGCCCCACGGTACAAGGAGAGAAGTGGCTATAAGAAGCCTGGGATGGGAGGGTGGAACCACGATGAAGAAGAGGAAGCGGATGCAGAAGAGCAGACCGCTGAACCGACGAAGGTCGCAGCAGGCCGCAGGCCGCAGCGGGTAGACGAGCAGGCCGATGAACCGACAGAGGTCGCAGCAGGCCGCAGGCCGCAGCGGGTAGACAAGCAGGCCGCTGAACCGACGGAGGTCGCAACAGGCCGCAGGCCGCAGCAGGCCGCAGGCCGCAGCAGGCCGCAGCAGGCCGCAGGCCGCAGCAGGCCGCAGGCCGCAGCAGGCCGCAGCAGGCCGCAGCAGGCCGCAGGCCGCAGGCCGCAGCAGGCCGCAGGCCGCAGGCCGCAGCAGGCCGCAGGCCGCAGCAGGCCGCAGGCCGCAGCAGGCCGCAGGCCGCAGCAGGCCGCAGCAGGCCGCAGGCCGCAGCGGGTAGACGAGCAGGCCTCAAATAATCAAAACAGGTGGACAGAGATCAGGAGTCTGGAACCTGCCTCTGATACCATGTAGAGATGAAAAAAAGAACCTTGTATATATGTTCACTTGTATCAAATACAAAGAATAAGTACATATTTATAGGATGAAGAGAGAGAGAAGAAGGTCCTATACATGCTGTGAGACTAAAGAGAGGAGAGAAATAACAATAAAAAATACATAATGGGCATTTGTCAAATGGGCTTCTCTAACACTTTCCATTATTACAATCATTGATGCAAATAAAGTTTTCCATATTAGTGTTATTTCTCCACAATACCTCCTCCAAAGAGAGAAAATCAATGGTAACGGACATCCACCACGCAAATGTTTATCATCGATAAATCCAATGAAAACAATTTTGGATTTTTCCGATGGAGGTGAATGTAGCATAAGAAATGTAAATGCCTGAACTTTAGACAGTTGAACTAATACAATATGGTAACATGAAGCGATAACGAGTCTCATATCCGGCATCGACATCCATTTGTCCAAAATTGTTGGAGTTTGCATTCAAGTAAACATAATAATTCTTCCCTTCTTGTTTTGCCAAACATGAGATCATACAATGACAATTGAGTTTCAAGTTCTTCATGTAGATCGAACCGGACTTGTGCCCAACTGCCCACAATCTTTAATGTTTGGCCAATTACTCTCATCCGCAATGCCCATCGTCAAGTACATCAATAACCTCTGTAATGTGATGAGATAAATAAGAAGGCATTTGCTCATGAATGTTACCCCCGCACATTTACAGGAGGAGACAACCGTCGTCGGGACCACCGTTGTCAAGTACTTAATTAATTAATTAATATTAATTAAGACATATTTTATGTTTATGGTTATGTGAGACCCCCTCCTTATATAAGGAGGTGGTGTGAGTGTTTAGATTGTCTTTTTGTTATTGGGGTTTGACTCTCATTTGAGAGAGGGGTCTTAGGAGGAAACAACCTCCTAAATCTTGGCAGAAGTTCACTCCGGATTGTATCTGTTTTCCCGTTTACTGCAATCATGTCTCGTCCTTCAATCTTAAGCGTAACAACGAATGTAATCCAACAATTTCTTTGTAAGCAAGAGATTAATTATCTTTTCCTCCATCAATACGTACTCAAAATGAGATGGAACCCGCTTTGTAGATTTAGAGTTATCGCTAAGTTTCTTGTAACTCCCTTTAGGCCTTCCTTTTAACTGCAATTTAACAAAAGGCTCTGTTGTTTGGCTTGTAGATGGATCAATGATTTCGCGCAACTTCCGTGTTAATTCCTTCGATATGTCATTTGCATAATTAAATTTCCGAATGATTGCTTCTAATTCATTGTTTACGTCATTCGCCCAGTCAATATCAACTTTCTCCTCGCCAATATGCAAAGATAACTGTTTCCAATGTCCATCTACAAGCCATGTTGGAATTGTTCTTGATTAACATAAGGCACCAACTCATATGCATAGGACAAACTCATAGTACATCTCTTGTTATGTGTGCATTTATCTTCTGTATACCTTTTCATTCAGCTCTTCACCATATCAACCTCCTCTTTATGCATTGCAGAGCTTTGATAGACACACGACCTAGAAGGTCGGTATACAAAGAACCTGCAAACTCTTTTTTTACTTGAATGCAACTACTACCAAATGATTTCTTAATATCTGTGTGTTGAATGTTGATCATTTGATCAAAGGTTCTCCAAATAGTAGATAAATTACCAATAGAAACTTTTAAAACTTTTTTGAGTTAACTATGTACAATTTCAACTTGATTGGTGGTTGAATTACTCAAATGAAGATATTTATCAATCCACCTTGAAACAAAATATGTTTTGTATGTTATCCAAGTTTTCACGATATATGTGACAACTTCACAATAATTTGTAGAGTAATCAACCACAAACTTATTTAAGGACATGCTAAAATCATTTTTTTGTATGAGCATCTACCACCTTTTGTAATACACCCATAAAGCTTTCAAAGATCTTTTCCTCACTGAAGAACTTCTTGCAATTTGCTAAAATATTTCTATTAATGTGTACTTCACATAAAATATTTTTTGATTCTGTAAATACAATTTTTATAACATTTATCAAAGCTTGCTCTCTATCCGTCACAAACACATTTGGTTAAGAATGAGGATGCAGAATGGATCTAAAACAATCATGGGTCCACTTGTAACTTGATTCGGTTTCATTTGACATAAAAGTGAAACAAGAAAAAAAAATGTATGATTTGTTGATGTAACTCCAACAATGCATAGTAATGGCATGCGATAACGATTTGTTTCGTACCGAGATCTAACTGAAAAATTGTTGAAAACATATTAGGCCCCGTTCGTTTGCACCGTTTTAACGCAGCATTTTCGTTTTGAGTTTTTGCGAACCAAATGTAGGTGTTCGTTTGGCTATGTTTTGCACTGTTTTCGTTTTGAGATGAAAACGCTCTGTTTTCATTTCTTCTAAATTTGTTTGGCCCCAAAACAGACCTGAATATGTCCGTTTTGGGCAGTTTTGAAAATAGATTGTTCTTCTCTTCTTCCCTTCTTCCCCGGCGGGCGAGCTTTCTTTCGTAGAATTGGTTGGAGCAGGAGCAGGAGATGGGGACGAGGATTAGGTCGTCGGCGGGGAGAGGAGCGACGTCGGTGACGGAGTTGAGATGGGAGAAGTTGGCGGCGTCGGCGGACAAGAGGAAAGCGATGAGGGTGGGAGAAAGGTAGGGGGACTCGGCGCGGAAGGTGAGGAAGGAGGGGCAAGAGGGTTGAACGCCGTTACAGGAGTATCCGAGGGCACCGGAGCCGTTCGTCGTGTAGCAGTTAAGTTGGGCGTTGTTGATGTAGGGCTGCTGGGAATGGCAGGACCAAAAAAATAGAACGGGGAGGAGATGGAGAAGAAGAAGAAGAAGAAGAGGAAGAGAAGAGGACGAGGAGAACAACATAGATCCAAAATGTAGCTCACTTGCGGAAGATGATGAATGTGAATGAGATCGATGAGGATGGCGATCTATAAGCTTTGGAATAGCATCGTGACTGGACTGATTCCGCTTCATCCTCTCCCTCTGCCATCGACAGCGAGCTTCAATGGCCGGAACAGACATCCATGTCAGCCGGAGCATCTGAACTGAAGCTCCGGTAATAGCAGCTTCATTTTTTTCAGTGAAGCTCAAACTAAAAACTATGAGTCAAACGAACATAAGTTTTTGTTTTGCTTCAAAACGGACCTGAAAATTATTTTGTAAACGAACTTAAGTTTTCATTTTGCCCCAAAACGAAAACACTTGATTTTTTTGTTTTGAAGCAAAACGAAAACCATAAATAAAAATGTTGCAAACGAACGGGCCCTTAGCTTTATAGAAACCAGATGTGCAAAAAATAACCTCTCCAATTGGTTATTAGTAGTGCAAACTTGATTAAAAAAATGTCCACGCATCATTCATACACTTATACAAATATTGTATAGGCGTTCCTACATTCAACTCTTTTTTTAGTAACTTCACCCGCTAATTGTAAATTCTCCTAATAACCGTGGTATTTTCAATATTTTTCTTCTTAACCGCGGCTAGTATTTTGCGTGGCTTGACCCCTGAATTATACATCCGTTCTACCAACTTTCTCTCTTCCTTATCTAATCTTCCTCCGTAAGCATGTGTTGTCAGATGGACTCTCTCATGATTGTGTATCCCACATAATATGCAAGTCCTCTATTTTTCAGTAAATAACTCTCTTTGCCCTTTAAGTGAAAATGAACAATCACAACGCTTTGAAGAGGATCTACGCATACCTCTATTCACCCAACTTTTCTTATTATGGTTTTCTCGGTATTTACCCTCACTATCACAACCAACAAACACACGGGACTTTGGTCGCTCATTCAGCTTATCAGACAAATTAATGGTTACTACATAACCCAAACTCCTACCAACACTACGGGCCCATTCAATTAACTCTTCTTTAGAATCAAGCAATATGTTAGTGACTTCCAACATCCACTTCTATCTTTTCAAAGTTTTCTTCATTGTCATTAGTGTCATCTGGAGAAATATAAAAAGTAGGTATGAGAATCCTATAAAAACATGTAATATTGAAATCAATTAATAAACAATTAATTCTTACTAGTCATAGGCAAAGACGAAATTGCACCATACTCCAACAATTTGATGTTATCACTTTAAAATACATCCATAAAAGAATAACCTACCCAAAGAGTAAAATAAGTGGAATAGCAAAGGAATACTACCATTATTGGAATGCAAAATATATTCCTGCTAAAAGGAATGCTAAAATAAAGTTCAAAAAATACATCTAGCCTAAACAGAGAAAGCCACAAGGGATCTTCAATCGATCCCCTCACTCGGAATGCATCTTCCCCCATTTTTAGGTTAGGGTTTACCTGCAGGATTCTCAAGGTGAAACGATCTTAGGATAGCAGCTTATGAGCGAGGAGGAAGAATCGGGAGGTAGCAGTTGGAAGAAGAGCACTCGATGGCGCTTCTAAGCGAGGAGGAAGAGTCTGGAGGTAGCAGCTTCTGAGCGAGGAGAAGAGTCGGGAAGTAGCAACTGGAAGAAGAGCACTCGATGGCGTTCTAAGCGGTAACAGCGAGGTCGAGACGAACGCCTGCAGCGAGGTCGGGAGGAGCGGTTGTAGCGAGGTCGGGAGGAAAGGAAGCAGAAGATTGGGTTTTTGGCAAACCGGGTTACGAGCAAATTTTATAAATTAAGAATTTTTTTTAAAAAAAGAGTGTGGATAGCCATATAGGGGGTGCGGTGAACAATCACCTAAAATAAGGGGAAAATAAATGCGCTGGGGCGCCACATATTAAAATACTCTTAGGCATCTGATAATAATACAATTGTATTGTATGTGTGAATTTCACTGGGAAGTGAATTGCAAATACCTCACTGAGATAATCATGGCATTCTTTTGCTTCTAAAGTGTCAATAAAATTAAAATTAAGACAAAAAGTAGATTTTTTAATATCGCCAGCACTGTCGCATAATCCGATAAAAAAATCGATCATGCTCGTATTTTGGGAAAAATATTCGATCAGGAGCTTCTAATGTTATATTTGCATCAAAAGCTGAAGCTGTACATACAAAAAAAAGAGATCAAAACTACAAATATTTGTGATGTCTTGCATTTTTTATCAAATGTCTTCCAATTTCATCAACCTATCCACGCACTTGATCAAAACGCGCATCAGAGGCTCATTTGACAAGCCTTCCGTCCTATACTTTAGTGATGGATCGTGTATCCGCACTAGTGATCATCTCACACGTGATGACTTTTGGTATATTGAGGTGCATCTGGTCAAAGGGCTGGTATACAGAACTTCAAAGATTTACTTCAAGTGGGTATTTTTGTACATGGATGTTTTGAAATGGAAACATTGAGGGGAGGTTTTTGTAATTTTAAAGGTTAGAGAGGTGCAAGTTGTAATTACGCAAACTTCGAGGGAAGGTCCCGATAAATAACCCTTATATATAAGGTTAATTACCGAGACCTTCCCTGGGAGTTTGCAAAGCTTTCAAAATTACATTTACCTTTCCCTCTAAGTTTCTCAAGTTTGCACACTCCACGTTCGATGTTTCTTTTATATAAGTATATAATATATAAATATATATTATATATGGTTATTTACGGGGACCTTCCTTTTGAAGTTTGTGTAATTACACCATGCACCCCTCTAATTTTCGAAATTACAATTATTCTCTTCAATGTTTACAATTCATAACATACATGCACAAAAAGACCCTCCTGAAAATTTACTTCAAGGAGTTACTTCGAGGGAAGATGTAATTACACAAACTTCGAGGGAAGATCCCGGTAAATAACCCTATATATATAGCATTCAGACAAATACCTCTCATTTATTATCTGAATTGTACAACAAACAAATTAAGGAAAGAAAACTAGGATTAAATAACTCGACTGCTTAAATATTCAAGACAAACAACATTTGACATTTTGATTACAAATGTGTTAGGTTAGAAGAAAAATCTTGCCAAATTAGAAGGCATACCTATCTCCAAAACTTTTTGCTTTATCTAATACTTGGAAGAATCTTGTTAACACCCCAGAATCATTGCAAGCCATTCTCTCCGATAGCCACTCCTCCTGTAGGTGAACTTCAGCATTCCTGCAGAATGAAGAGGTTCGAGCATAGTACTAAGAAAACTATCATGCTACTATAACTACATAACTACTTGTATCAAGGCTGACAACTTTCCTTATATGGCTTGATGAAAAGGGTATGATCAACATTGCTTTGGGAGTATCTGAAGCTTGTTATATCTTTGTGAAATCTCCCAAACAAAGTTCTAGGAGATTGTTTCAGGTCATATAAAGTCTTCTTTACTTGCAAACCTTCCCTTCGAATCCTTCAGGGGAATGTCCAGGAGGTAGAGTGATGTATACTACCTCCTCTAGGACCCCATGAAAGAACGCACTCTTCACACCTAGTTGGCTGAGATTTCATCTCTTATAGGCAGCACAAGATAAGCGGACTCTTATAGAATTCATCTTTGCAAACGAAGCAAAGGTCTTTTGGTAGTCAATCCATGTCGTCTATGTATACCCTCTAGCAACCAACCTTGCTTTGAATCTCTCCACGACACCCTGGGTATTTTGTTTGACAGAAAACACACACTTACATCCAACGACAATCTTCCCTTAAGGAAGATGTATCAGGTCCCATGGACGATTTTTGTAAAAACATGCATTTCTTCAAACATAGTTGTCTTCCATGTGCAGTCTGAAAGGGCTTCCAGCCAAGATGTGGGAATGAAAACAATAGACAAAGAAGAGACAGGCTCTATGGGTAGCCATTAGAGAAAAATAAGAAACAAACTGTGACATCGGGTGCTATGTGGAAGTACTTTCTTTTAAAGAAAGAAATTTTGAAGACTGGTTGCCCATAATAGCGCTCGGATTCACGAAAAATAACATCCATGGTCACAAAAACCTTATTGTGGATCCGGTCAAAATATTTGTAACCTTTTTTAGTAGAAGAATATACGATGAAGACACACTTATGAGCACGAGCATCAAGTTTAGTTGTCTGATGAATTTGGACAAAGCACACACATCCAAAGACACAAGGTTGCAGATGGTGGGAGGAGCCTGAAGAGTGTTAAGGGGGGTTTTATGCCCTAGAACACGCGAGGACATATAGTTAATGAGGTAGGTTGTTGTGAAAAACACATCTCCCACCCAATAATATTAAGGAAGGTGCATATGGAGTAAAAGGCGTCGGGCAAACTTCAAAAGATGACGATTCTTGTGTTCGGCCACACCATTTTGAACAAGTGAGTAAACACAAGATGTCTGATGGATAATGTCATGATTAACAAGATAGTGGTCGAATTTAGAGTCAATGTAATCATGTCCACTATTAGTACGAATTTTTTTGATGTTGGTGTTGAATTGAGTAGAAATCATGTTGTGAAATCGTTGAAATAACCGAAAAACTTTATTTTTATGTTTCATTAAATATACCCATGTTGTACGAGAAAAACAGTCAATGATAGTTGCAAACAAAAAATACCCAGAAATATAAGCAACATGACAAGACCCTCAAACATTACTATGTATAATATCAAACGATGCAGAACTAGGAGAGTAAACATAATTAAAGGAAGCACGATGGTGTTTTCCAAGGGCATAAACATCACAATGAAAATTATCTAATAACACAGATGGTATAGTAGAAAATAAATGTTTCATAGACGAGATAAAGGGATAACCTAGGCGACAATGCAAGGACTTCAAAACAGCCGACTAATCAACATGAAGATTTTGTGGAGTAGGCCCGGAAGAGTCAAAGACATAGTGACCATCCAACAGACTATCAGATCCAATCATCTTCCCTGTCTTCAGGTTCTGAAAAACAGAAGACGAAGGAAAGACGGTTACAAAACGGTTCATAGAATTGGTCAGATAGCTAATGGAGAGAAGATTGCGAGTAAACTTTGGTACATGAAGAACATAATAGAGGGTGAGAGAGGAGCAGGAGATGTATCCTTTCCCAACAATAGGAGAGGAGTCATCAGCAATGCTCACATTGTCTCGGCCAGACAAGGGAGGTAAGACATAAAACTTATAGTAGAACCAGTCATATGATTTGTTGCTCAAGAATCAATAATACAGTGGGTAAATGAACGAGAAGAGGCAACATGAGCACCCGAGGGAGCCTGGTAGGCATAGGAGGACGAAGAAGAGGATGTTTCAGTAGATTGTCCTTGCATCAAGCGGTGGAATGCATGGATCTCTTCGACATATAAGGTCAATGGAGGACTCGTAGTATCAGAAAAAAGGCAAGATCTCCTTCAAGTCATCAGACAAATGGGCAGAGTGGGACTCAGAAGAGCAACCTTCAGAGCAACCTTGAGAGCGACCATAACCACGACCGCCACGCGACACAGAACCACCTCATGGTGTAGGAAATCCATGATGCAAAAAACAAGTGTCCCGGGTATGACAGATCTTCCCACAGTAATCACACACAAGATGATCTTTGTTAGTGGACTTGGTCCTGGTATCATGAGTAGCTCTACTACGAGTACCAATCTGAGTAACCATGGGAAAACCTTCAAAAAAAGAGTCAGGAGTCCAAGTCTGTTGCATGTCAAATTCTTGTTGAACTAGACTATAAACCTCTGTAAGGGATGGAGTGAGCGCCCAAGGTTCTGAACACTGATTTGAACGAAGTCCTAATGCAAGCCATGAAGAAACTCAAAAACTATATTCCTCCCTTCACGAGCCCGAACAAGAATCCTATCCTCTGAGGACACAAGAATGAGAGAGTCAACGTGATCGTACTCTTGATAAAGTTGAGTAAAGGGGGAAGATTACCCTGTTGTAGGAAAAAAAATCTTCCATCTGAACTAAAAAATCTAGGTTACATTCTCCCTGCATGAGTACGTAGCCTCAACTCTCTTCCAAATATCTGCAGCGGTATCTAAGAACAGGTAATTCCGGACAATGGATTCCACCATGGAATTAGTCAATCAGGACATGACTAAAGAATTCTGAAACTCCCACTTGAACAAATCAGGGGAATCCTGGGCAGACGCCGACTTAGTCCCCAGAACATAGCCAAGCAGGCGCCGGCTCTTCAAGACAATGGTGATAGCCTGAGACCACGGGAGAAAATTGGATCCATCCAGACGTATAGTAATCATTTGAGGAGTATTATGGTCATGACTTGACCGAGTAGGTCCACTGAACATTAAAGTAGCGGAGGAAACATCGGCACCGGAAGAGATTGTAGGTGACTCAACATTCCCCGACATGATAATCCAAGAATAGAAATTAAGAAAATGAACACCACATCCACCAAGAAGAAGAAAAAACCCTAGGGTTGGCTCATGGAAAGATGAACGAAACAAAAACTATGGAGAATCTTCAATAGAGACGGGCACTGGAAATGCCTTCAAATAAGGGCAGCATTTTTGGCGTCATACAGCAACCGGTAACAAACCATGGAGGAGAGCTGAGGGGAATGGTTGGAGCGACTGGATGACGGGATGCACGAAGGCGGGAGCGACTGACGGGATGCGCGAAGGGAGGAGCGACTGACGGGATGCGCGAAGGGAGGAGCGACTGACGGGATGCGCGAAGGGAGGAGCGACTGACGGGATGCTCGAAGGCAGGAGCAACCGACGGGATGCGTGAGGGAAGGAGCGACTAACGGGATGTGCGAGCGGATGACGGAGACGAAGTCGAGCGGGATGCATGAATGGATGCAAGAGGCGGGACTAAGCGTACGCGAGTGGAGCGGGAGACAGAGCCGAGCGGGGCGCACGACGGGTTGATAGCGCACTAACTATGACTGGGAACTCTCATACCATGTGAAAAACAATAGAATTCATTAATTGGATGTATTACAAGGAGGCATACCCCAATATATACAGAGCGGAGGAATAGGAGAAAGAACAAACACAAAAAAATACAAAATATCAACACTATCTATAAGTATATATAAAAAATTTAAGGGGGGCGCGAGTGGCAGAGGTATCATTGTTGCAGGAGACCAAGGAAACCCGTGCAAGACTGCTTGCTAATTTTCAAAAAGAACCTTCATGTATATTTTGAAGTCATTCACAATAATAAAAGAATATTTTTTCTCGCAAACTTGTAATGGTAACTAGACCACTGTTTGATAAAAATGACTAAGCACAAAAAACAGTAAAATGGTACGTTGAGATTTTCATAATTTCTGAATCAAATACCTCCTCAAGCTAAGCACTTGAAAATTTCTCCACAAGTAATCAGCATGCTTAGTCAGAGCATCCTGGGCATACTGTTTTCCCACTGTTCTGACTGCAGCTGCACCAAGTAAATTTGCAAGAGAACCATGTTTTCTCAACAGCTTCAAGGCTGTCTGGCGGCCAAACCCAGGAGCCACATTCTGAATTCCAGGAACACCATCGACTTCATCACCAATTATGCACCCTGGCAAAATATAAGCAGATAAGGATGACTGCTTTTGTATTTTAGTAGAGTTTTTAGCATGGAAAGAACAGATATTCTCACACAGTTCTGTCATAAGTAATGTGACTGAACTAAAATCATAGATATTTAGCTGATATTCCAATGGAACATTACAGAATAACACAAGCTCCCAATTGTAAAGTTAAAATAAGAAATCAGATGAAATATTTCAGTTTTACTTCACCCAAATTGAATCGCCTTTGAAATTTGTTCTTCATAGAGGCTAGAGGCTTGGATAAGAAATACTACAAAGAATTTGAGAAGAGAAATTTTGATTTATAAAGACACAATTTGGAGGTTTATTGAGAAGACCTTCATGATTGGGTTGGTTTGAAATAAGTTGAGTAAAAAAGAATTTTCAATGATAATAGGGTATGAAACCGATGATCATTAAGCTTGTATACACAACAAATTGTATCAAATAAAACCGATGTAATTAATATATTTAATGTAGTATAATACATCAAGATATCCAAACCCCTGACCCTCTCTCTCTCTCTCTCTCATACATGATGGAGAGGCAACAATAGGCTTAGAGGGTCTATTTTAGGCAGAAGCACCCATGAGGGATACGGCTTAGGCACATCAACTATCTTCATTTTAACATTTATATTTAACATATTTGGATTTCAGCTTTATGACGATAATGTCATTGTATGGGTTTATATCCCTGAAATTATCTTCCCTTGCATTTTATTTTTGTTTGAATGAAAGTTTGAGAGTCTGCGCGATGCAGGGGTAGGCAGACAAAAAACTCAATAACTGAAATGCAATCTAAATGCAGTTCACGTGCAAATATAAAATAACAATCCGGTTCGAGATTTTCAAGCAAGTAATTAAAATTTAATAAAGCATCTAATCAACCAATTGCACAATCCGATAACAAGCAATGACAAGAACACTTATAATTAACCAACGAGATGAGGCGCAATTTCATTCAAGTGCACCAAATGCGCTCTGCAAGCTACACAATGAATAACGATCACAGGTACTTATGAAATTAATACCTAAAGCAAGAGTCTTTACCAAAGCAAACGATGAAAAGAAATAAAACTTTTGCACCTAGACTAACTCATGCATGTGGCAGTTGGCTTTGGGATGGGGATGGCGCCAGTGTAGTTGGCCTTGACACATGATTGGCTCCACGAGAGGGCTGAACGAGGTCTACTATTGTAGATCTGGAGGTTAGGATTGGGATCAAGTAGATCTGAAAAAAGTTTACAGAGTAATTCATAAAATTAGTAAGGTGGCTAATATAAAGCAAGTTGCGATTAAACTTAGGAACATGAAGCGCCGAAGAGAGGGTGAGGGATGAGCAAGGAATGGACCCTTTCCCGACAATGGGAGACAAGGAGCCAACAATAATGCATACTTTATCCCTACCAGACAAAGGAAAATAATACACAAAACCTGTAACAGAACCAGTCATGTGGTCTGTGGCGCTGAAATCAATGATCCACTGGGTGGAAGAGCAGACGGTGGCGGAGTGAGCACCCGGAATCCCCTGATGGGCATATGAAGAGCTGGCAGACTCGGATGAGTAGCCAAGCATGAAGCGGCGGAAGACGTGAATCTCCTCAGCAAAAAGACAGAAGGAACCTCAGGGGCAGCATGTCCTCCATAAGGAGCAGGATCATCAACAACATCGGCGAGATGAGCCGAGCGAGCCGAGAAGGGCGACAAAAAGTGCGACCAAAACCACGGTCGCCACAAGGAGCAGGACCCCCGCGAGGAGGAAAGTCATGAAGCTTAAAGCAAGTGTTAATGGATATGGCGGGCTTTCCCACAACAATCACAAGTTAAATGGTCTTTGTCCATAGACTTGGACTTGGTGTCATGGATAGAGCGGCCACCGGGACTGAACCGAGCGGCAAGGGCAGAGCCCTCAACAACAGTGTCTGGTAGATGAATCTACCGACGATCATATTCTTGCTGAACCAAACTATACACCTTGGGTAAGGAAGGAAGAGGAGAGCGGCCAAGAATCTAAACACTGATCGGATCAAGGTCACAGTGTGGACCATGAAGAAACATGAAGATCTGGTTGCGTTCCTCCCGGGCACGAATCAACACTTCATCCTCAGGGGAGACAAGAGTAAGTGAATCAAAATGTTCATACTCTTGGTAAAGTTGGGTAAAATACAGGTAGCAGGCAGCGGGGGGACGATCCCCTTAGCGCAAGAGGAAAATTCGTTGCTGCAATTGAAAAATCAGAGCGGCATTCCCACGACAAGAGTAGGTAATCTCGACATGCTTCCAAATGTCAGGCGCGGTGTCCAGAAATAGGTAGTTGCGGGCAATAGACTGTTGCATAGAGTTGGTCAGTCAGGACATCACCAAGGAGTTCTCGGATTCTCATTGGGACCACTCTGGAGAGGTAGTAGACTAGTAGTAGGTGTCCTAGTAGTACCACTGATGTAGAAAAATAAACGGCGACTCTTGAGGGGCAGAGTAATAGAAGGAGCCCGCGAAAAATAATTGGTTCCATCCAACTTAATAGTAGTAATCAAAGGAGACTCGTGATCATGGGTGGCATGAAGAGATCCAGTAGAGGGCAGAGAATCTTGAGGAGCACTCCCGCCGGAGGAGACATTCGGAGTTTCACCACTTCCCGACATAGCAAGCGAGAAAAAGAAAACATTGGGCTGCTAAAGTAGAAAAATCTCACTCATAGAAAGAGGAGAAGCCACGGAAGAGCGCAATTACGCAAAGAGGGGAAGGGGCATCCTTGCAAGAAGGGGAAGCAGACGCCGAAGGAGCAATCCCAGCATAAATCCGGCGTCAGAAAAGGCTCAAACAACTATGCAAAGGAGGAGAACGACTGGCGCTGGTAGGACGAAGCGGGAGCAGAAGTAGCGAAGGAGGGGAGAAGCGGGAGACGCGAGCCGGCACTTGCGGAAAGAAGCGGGAGACGCGGGCGAGGGAGACACGGACCGGCGCTTGCGGGAAGAAGCGGGAGACGCGGGTGAGGGAGGTGACGCGGGCGAAGGAGGTGACGCGGGCTGGCACTTGCGGGAAGAAGCGGGAGACCCGGGCCTACAGGGGCTTGCGGAAGATGTACGAGCGAAAGAATGTGGTTACGACTGGCTCTGATACCATGTTGGAGAGTTGAGGATTGATTTATTGGAAAAGACGCTCCCTCCTATATATAGGAGAGAAAGACATAGGAGAGAGATACAACAAGAGAAATAAAGGAAAAAAATACACAAAAATAACATAATTCCAACAATTACAAAATGACATAATCTATATTTTAAGAAAAAAATATTGTTTTTCCCACAAAAACGACAAGTCGATAGACATGTCGAAGGACATTTAAAACATTGTCTAAAACTAATAGATTCTTGACACCATTCTCCTCCCAAGTACCCCCACCTTAGGACGTCAATAGTGAGTTCTGCATATCCACCCTTGCTCCACAAATCTCCTTCTCTACTCCACCCAATATTTATGTTGAGTTCATAGTTTTAAATGTCCTCTGACATGTTTGACATGTCATTTTTTAGAGCAAAATGATGTATTTTTTCTAAAAAAAATAGATTGTCCTTTTGTAAAATATAGGCCGACATGTCCAATTTTTTTCGCTATATTGGCCGACACGACTTTTAAATATATCGTCCGTTATTTTATTTTATGTTATATTACCATACTAACTACATATATTTAAATCGTCTATGAATATTATATTATTTATAATTAAATCAATTAGACTTATTATTTCAATTTTTAACGTTTTATTTTTGCTACCAATTTTATATAATTGTTTCACAATTTTTTAATTTCATATTACAAAAAATATGTAAACATTTAATACTTTTATTATTTGAGTGTTTGCATGTTTTTAATATAAATTTATAAGTTTGAAAAAACTTATAATCAATCAAGGATTTTTAACTTTAAATTTTCTCTATTTGCAATAAACAAATTATTATCAAAATAAATAAAAGTATTGTATACTATTAAATATATTTTACAATGTATCATTTTGTATTTATTTATAATATTTTATCTTAAATATTATTCAATTTTATTTCACAATATAAATGACTTATTTTTATCTATTTGTTATATTATTTTTCGATTTTTATAACATATAATTATAGTTAGTATACATAAAAATTTATGAGACATGGAAATCCGATATTTTAAAATATCTCTGACATGTCTCCGACTTCCGACATCCGACATTTAAAAACTCAATCTGATATGTCGTCGACATCCGATATTTAAAACATTGGTTGAGTTATGAACAGGTTCGTAGCATCTTGGTATTATAGTCATCCTTCCTCACTTATATACCAATTAGTTCAGACTCAAATATCTTGCTGCCACTCTCTTTTGCATTTTCATTATCTATTCCCCTCAACCATGCACTTTCCAGAACCTTCTCCACAACTTCTAATGCATTAAATTCCATTATTACCATTCCAACTATAAGTTTTTCTCAATCAGTAACTCTCTCATCAACAAAGCAGTCTCGTTAACACATTTTCATCAACTGGATACCATCCAACTCCGAAATGCATGTCCTTTACATCGTTTCCGTCCAATATAACATGCCAATAACAGCCCCTCCCCCTCCCCCCCTCCCATATTCCATTATTACCATTACAACTATCAGTTTTTCTCAATCATGTAACTCTCTCATCAACAAAGCAGTCTAGTTAACACATTTTCATCAACACGATACCATCCAACTCGGACATGCATGTTCTATACCCCCACCCCCCACCCCTCCAGCAAAAAAAAAAAACCATCACCACCATCTTCGGATGCCTATTGAAATCCTTCAGATCTATGTTGCAGGTATTGACCGACATGTCTAAAATATTGTCCGACGTGATGTTTTTTGATGGAACATGCACCAACATCAATATTTTTTTAAATGTTGTGTTTTCAAATATGGCCAATATATCGGGTGCAATTATTTAATATATTAAACTATTTTATTCAGATTTTAAAATATTATATATAATATATTTGACTTTGTTTACTGTATAATATTAATACATATACAATAATACTGTTAGAGAAATAAGATATAATGTAAAGGCCCATTAATTTGTCTCATTTTATTCTCTCTTGCTTTAATCTCATATCTCTTGTATAGGACTCTTCTCCTCTCTCCTCTCTCCTCTCTCCTCTCTCCTCTCTCCTCTCCTATATATATGTTCTCATATTTGTTTTTGATATATGAAAAAGCACTCATAAGGTTTGAGACCATTTCTCTACATGGTATCAGAGCGAACGGTCCGGCCTCTCGGTTTTTAAACCGCCTGTCTTTCCGGCTTACCTTGCGGCCTCCTCTCCTGCCTTAGCCGCGGTCTCGTGCGGCCTGCTTCTTTCTAGTCGCACGGTCTACGTCACCGCAGGTTCCCGCGCGGACTTGGTCTCTCTACCCGCTTCCTCTGCTCCGTCTCTCTAGTGGCATCCACCTTTCCTCCTCCCTTTTATAACCATTCTCATCGGTGGGGACCACCCCTTTTATTTCCCCAGCTCGCGCGGCCTTCCTTTTCTATCCGCGCGGTCTCCTCTCGCTTCCCACCTCAGCTCTATCCGACCTCGATCCTTCTGCTTCCCGCGGACTTATCTTGCATTACGGTGTTCCAGGCGGTCTCCCTGGTGGTCCCTATGGCCTGTTGGTTCCAAGGCGCTCTTCCTATCCGCTGCGGGCTCCCTTTCTATCCGTTGCGGTCTCTTCTTCTGGTCGTGGCCTAGTTCTTGTCGTTGGTGTTTTATCACCGTGACCGAGCGACCTCTTTCCTCCTCGCCTCTGCCGACTTCGCTTTCTCTTTGTCGGCCTTCTCTCCTTGGCCTTCTGGCTTATCTATTGTCTTTTTGCCGCCCGACTTCTTCTGTTCGCCGTGACTTGGGTTCTCTGCCCTCTACCTGTCGTGTGTTGGTATCCGCTGCTAGCCGCTGCGGATTGGTCCTTCTCGCTGCGGCCTGGTTCTCGCTGCGGGCTTGTTCTTGCTGCGGCCTCTGCTTCTCGCTACAGCCTGGATCTTCTCGCTGCAGCACGGCTGTTCTCGCGGCGGCCTTGTTTTTCTCACTGCGGCCTGGTCTTTGTTGCGGCTTGATCTTTGTTGCGGCCTGGTTCTTCTCGCTGGTCCTTGTTGCGGCCTAGTCCTTGTTGCGGCCTGGTTCTTCTCTGCTTGGTGCTCCTGCTGCGGCATCTGCGGCGACCTCCCTCTAAAGATGTGTGCCTCTTCAGCGCTGATCGCTCCACCACTGGGCTCTGTGGTGTCTATCTCTGATGACGGGAGTTCATGTCTTGTAGACAGTTCCTCATGGATTTTGGACTCCGGAGCGACACACCACATTACCCCACTACAGCCTCCGCACTACTTGGCCTCTGTGCATCCTAAGTTCATCACTGTCGCAAATGGGGATACCACTCCCGTCTCTGGATCCGCCGACATCCTTCTTACTCTCTCTATTACTCTTCGATCTGTGCTTCATGTTCTTGGCTCTCCTTTTAATCTTCTCTCTATTAGTCGTCTCATTCACGACCTTAACTGTGAAATAACCTTCTCTTCAACCTCTTGTGTTGTGCAGGATCACAAGACACGGAACATCCTCAGTACTGGGCGGCTGTCCAATGGGCTCTACATTTTCATTTCCTCTTCTCCCACCGCTCTCTCCATCATCTCTTTTGTTGACTGACATCGTCGTTTTGGGCATGTTCCTATTCCAATTCTCCAGAAAGCTTTTCCTGATGTTTCTCTTTCTGAGTTTTGGTGTGAATCTTGCATTTATGGCAAACAACATCGTGTCTCGTTTACTTCTCCTAGTACTCGGTGTGATGCCCCCTTCGCCTTACTCCATTCTGATATTTGGGGGTCATATAAGCTCCCCAGTGTTTTTGGCTATCGGTATTTTGTCACATTTATCGATGAATACTCACGTGTTACATGGTTGTATTTACTTCGGGATCGTACTGAACTCCCTTCGACTTTTCGTGTTTTTCTGGTGGAGACTCGTACTCAGTTTTCTACTTGCGTAAAAATTCTCCGTACCGATAATGCGCGTGAGTATACGGGTCACACATTCTCTAATATCTGCACAGAATTTGGTATTGTTCATCAGACCTCATGTGAATATACTCCTCAACAGAACGGTGTCGCCGAGCAGAAGAATCGGCACCTTCTCGAGGTCGCCCGATCTATCATGATTCAGATGTAGGTTCCACCTCTCTATTGGAACTTTGTCGTCTCTACTGTCTGTCATCTCATCAACCGCATGCCCTCATCCATCTTGAACTTCGTGGCTCCTGTCACTCTCCTCTTTCCTTCAAAGGCTCTGTTCTCTCTCACGCCCGGAGTCTTTGGATGCACATATTATGTTCATAACCTGGCTCTGCCCACTGACAAATTCGTTCCATGAGCAACGAAGGTGATGTTTGTTGGCTACTCCCGCACCCAAAAAATATATATTTGTTATTCTTCTACTAACGGTAAACTAATCATCTCTGCTGATGTCACATTTTGTGAAGATCAACCTTTTCATACCATCTCTACAGATCCTTTTCTTCCTCCTATAATTCGACCCGTGGTCCCCGTCGCGTCTCCTCCCCCCCCCCCCCTCTCCTTCCAACACCTAACCCCCCGCTAATCCGCCATCTCCTTCCAACACCTAACCCCTCGTCAATCCGCCCTACGCCGTCTATCATTCAGGTGTACTCCCGTCGCCCTCCCAGTTCTAATGCCATGTCGCGGCCTCCCTCTACCGATGTGATTTTGCGGCCTGCTGATCCAGTGTCTACCTCCACAGCTCATCCTATGGCGAATTATGTTTCGCTACATTGTCTGTCCCCGACCCTTCACACATTTGCTACTTCATTATCCTCTATTTTTGTTACTACTTCTGTGCAGGAGACTTTGTAACATCTGGGTTGGCATGCTGCCATGGATGAAGAAATGCGCGCCCTTTGGGCTAATCAGACATGGGTTCTGGTCCCTCTACCACCTGGCCAGACTACAGTTAGTTGCAAATGGGTCTTTGTCATCAAGCATGCTTCTGATGGGACAGTTGACCGTCTTAAGGCACGACAGGTAGCTCGTGGCTTTAATCAACAACACAGTCTCGACTATGAGGAGACCTTCTCTCCGGTCGCCAAGCTCAACACGGTTCGTATCCTTCTCTCTGTCGATGTGCATCGTCGGTGGCCTTTGCACCAACTCGATATCAAGAATGTGTTTCTCAATGAAGACCTACAAGAAACAGTTTATATGCAACAACCTCCCAGGTTTGAGACCACGGGGGAGTCCAGAGTTTGTCATCTTAAAAAATCTATCTATGGTCACAAACAATCCCCTCAGGCATGGTTCGATAAGTTCAGTAAAGTTGTTCAGGCAGTTGGTTTTAATCGGAGTTCGGCAGAATTCTCTTTGTTCACTCAACATAGAACAACAGGCACGATTCTCCTTTTGGTATATGTTGACGACATCCTAATCACAGACGATGACTCAAAAGGAATACTAGAGGTCAAACAACACCTTAGTTATGTTTTCCAAACAAAAGATCTGGGAAAACTTCGATACTTCCTTGGCCTTGAAATCGCAAGACGTCTTGATGGACTTGTCCTATCCCAACGGAAGTACTGTCTTGACCTCCGTGATGCCGGCTACTCCGGGTGTAAACCTATGGAAACACTGATGGATGTCAATCACAAGCTATGTGTCCATGGGTCTGACTCTGATGGTCTGCTTTCAAACCCTGAGTATTATCGATGTCTTGTAGGAAAACTGATATATCTGACAGTTACAAGACCTGATATCTCATTTGCTATCGGAGTAGTCAGTCGGTATATGCATGCTCCTCGAGGCTCTCATTTACAAGCAGTGGAACGAATCCTCGGATATTTGAAGACTGCACCAGGACAAGGGTTGGTGTATAAACCATCCTCTTCTTTATCTCTTGTTGCATATTCCGATGCGGACTATGCGGGCTCCCTGGATGATCGACGCTCTACTACAGGTTTTTGTACCTACTTTAGAGGGAATCCTATTACTTGCCGCAGCAAGAAACAATCTTTTGTTGCTCGCTCTTTTGCTGAAGCTGAGTATCATGCAATGGCCGTCGTTGTTTCTGAACTCACCTGGCTGGAGGCTCTTCTTGGAGATCTAGGGGTCACTTTGTCCTCGCCAACAGTTTTGCTTTGTGATAGTCAGGCCGCAATTCATATTGCGAAGAACCCAATTTTTCATGAACGGACCAAACACATTGAAGTTGATTGTCACTTCATCCGTGAAAAGATTCAGTTAAAGAAGTTAGAGCTAAAGCATGTTCCCGCTTCTAAGCAAGTTGCTGACATTCTCACCAAGGCATTGCCCCGGCATTTGTACCATCAGTTTTTATCCAAGCTTGGTGCCTACGACTTGTAGGCTCCAGCTTGTGGGGGAGTGTTAGAGAAATAGGATATAATGTAAAGACCGATTAATTTGGCCCATTTTATTCTCTCTTGCTTTAGTCTCACATCTCTTGTATAGGACTCTTCTATAGGACTCTTCTTCTCTCTCCTCTCATATATATATATGTTCTCATACTTGTTTTTGATATATGAAAAAGCACTCATAAGGTTTGAGACCATTTCTCTACAAATACAAATAATATTATGCATAAAAAATAAATATGTGTACAACTAAATGTACATATAATTATATATATAATATTATTATATCTATACTACATTAAAAAGTTTTTTGAATGGTCTCATGGTCCTCATAAAAGACCATCAAAATGATCTCGGACATCTAATTTCATTGTAACTTTAATTTGAATCCCCTAATTTAATTTGAAGTCACAAACCCGATTATGGAATCTGGTAGTCTGACAAAACATTTGAACATGTACGTGCACTAGGATCATTCGATCAACACTTACATCGACAATTCCGATTGGCCAACATGTGACTGCCCTTGTGATGCATTCGTGGTCGAGCTATGCTCATCTTGTGTGTTTGTGTATTATTTTAATTAAAATACTTTTGTTATCATTATGGGTGTTGTATTTGTACGTGTGTGTTGTTGTCATTGTATCGCTTTTTTATTTTAATGTTAAGGTTTGTTGGTTTGACCGGCCAATATGATCATTAATAAAAGAAGTCTGGTAGTCTAAGGTGTTAGGATGTAGGCGTGGCACTAATTTAATTGCATGAGAAAAATTTCAATTCCTGATTTAATATTATACCATTAAATCAGAATTGATTTGCGAGTTAAAATTTAAAACCTCTTGGATTTAAAACAACCCCTTTCTAATTCATGGCATTGACCCCCCACCCCCATTTAACATATTATCAATTGCCCAATTGATTGAAACCGAAATTTTCATCCTATTAAACTGCTCATCCACCGGTCCAGAGAGGCAGGTTGAAAACAAAAAGAAACGGAGAGGGACAGGTTGTCTCCTCTCTCGTTTTTTGTCCAGCAGGCCTAGCCCGACTTCCAACCGGCCGTCTTCTCCTCCTTCCTGTTCTGGCTCTGCCGCCAAGTCAACGAACGAGAGCCGGCGGTCCTCCAACCTCCAGATCCGATGAGACCTCCACCCCCCCCCCTAGCGGCGCGTCAGCGGACCCAGCGGCCCTCGAAAGGACGGTCGACATCGACGTCGTTTTCCTGTCCTTTCCCCGGCTCCGCCCTGCAGTGCTGCCTACTTTTCCGACGAGCACATCACCTGGAACTCTGACTCCCAGCACCGCTCACCTTACCTTCCGCCAACGTCCCGAACCCTCCATTTCCAATCTTGTTTCCCCCACCCGCAACAGCCTCGTCCACCAAAATCCCGACCAGCCACCTCCCACAGCCTTCCCGTTCAGCCACCACCGACCCAAAACCGTCCTCCCCGACCAGCCTGTTGTCTCAAATACTCGTGGGAACTCCTCTTCCTGGAAAATCCCCACAGGTATACCTTTCTGCTCCCTACTGTTGTCAACTACTCAAGCAATAATTTATCTGATCGTACTGTTAGCGCTTGCATTTTTAACAGTTTTTTTCTATCGTTATTTCCTTCAAATTTAGCACGAACTTTGTCGCTAGATTGAGTTGTCTGCTTGCAAAATAATAAAATGCGCGCTTGGAGCCCACGCAAAGAGATTCGAGCAGAATCGTCTTAAGTAGAGAATTAGCTATTGAAATCCCCGCTCTCTCGGGAAGACGAGTACGACATTTGGGTCTCCAGCAGCTGGCTCCGCTCTCCTCCTCACGCCAACCGTTCGATCCGCCTTCCCCGCTCATGTTAGCCCTTACCCGCAGTTTTCCACCACCAGGCACCTCCTTTGTTCCCTCCTTCCCCTGTGTTACCTACCCGAACCAGCCACCTCCTAAAAAATAAACCTTAGCCACCAACTCTTCCAGCCAACCCCCACAATCCCATGAAATCTCCGCTGCCCTGGGAAATCCCCCGCAGGTATACCCCTCTGCTCCTCTGTTGTTAACATTTACTCATGCAGTTAAGTTAAATGGTCGTATAGTTAGCGCTTGCATTTCTCTCCTCTTCTACTACTATTATTTCCCTCCAAAAAATCGTGAACTTTGCCGCTTGTTGTGATGTCCGTTTGCGGAATGATTAAAACACGTGTTTGGTACCAACGCTAGAATAATCGAGTCAAAATCATCTAGAGTAGAGAGCAAGCTAACGACGTCCCCCGGTACCGGGCTGCATCAATTTGGTATCAAAGCAGGTTCGATTCACTCCTATTGTGAATCGAACGATCCAGTGTTTTCATAAACTGTTTTCCTTCTAAAAAAACAAATTTTGTTTTAAAAAAAATCATATCTTTTACAAAAAAAAACTCTCAACTTTTTCTAAAAAAATGAAGGGTACAACGGACGAACTCGAGTCAAGCGTCGATGACTTAAATCAATGCATGGGCAACCTCATGCAGATGATGGAAACACTCACCCTCCAAGTGAGAGATGTTACCCAAGTCGTGAATGGGTTACGAACTTCCGTCAATAAGTTAGAAGCCGCTCAACACCTAGGACTAAATCAGGAACAACCACCAAATCCTAGGGAGGATGAACCTTTGCCGCCACCACTTGATCCCCAAAACCAACCATGTTGGGATACGTGCGTCAAGTTGGATGTAGGAGATTTTGAGGGCCGAGTAGAACCCGAAGGATGCCTAGATTGGGGCGAGCGTATGGAGCGATTCATGGCTTGGAAACGAATGTCGTTTAATCGCCAAGTCGAGTATGCCACTCTTTGGCTTAAGGGCCCCGCACTAGTCTGGTGGGTCCAATTAGAGCGTACATGTTTCACCTTAGGTTTGGCCCCGATCAAAACCTGGGTCGAATTTAAAAACCAGTTGCGGAAGCGGTATGTCCCCCGGATTATCTACAAAACTTAAATCGCAAATCCCAAAACCTATGTCAGGAAAAACTCTCAGTTGACGACTATACCATTGAGTTCCTTACTCTCCAGTCCAGGTTAGACATTCGAGAGGAGGACGACATGATTGTGTCTCGCTATATAAATGGTTTACGTTATGCCATCCGGAATCAAGTAGAACTTCATGATTTTCGAGACCTAGGGGAGATCTCCAGTAGGGCCCGTCGTGTAGAAGCATCACTACAGAAAAAGACCTGCGGCCCTCGGATTTCTGAGAGACTTCCTAACACGAACTCACCCAAACCTCTCAGCCAGAGTCACCCTCCCGGGTCCACTAGTGCCCCTGCTCCGCCCCTGCCTATACCAAAGGCAAAGAGGTTATGGGTTCGCGACCCAACTCGGGAACCTTTCGGTATTTTAAATGCATGGAATCGGGACACAAGTACTCTGAGTGCCCTCGTAGGCAGTTTGCAGCTGTGGTTGATTCCGAGGAAGATCAGGAGCCTGAGTACGGAGTCTTCCTTACGGACTCCCAACCAGATCCGAACGTCGGGGACGAAGTCATAGTAGAAGGAGAGCAGCACCTAGTCTTTGTTATGCAGCATAGTTTCCTCACCCCCAAAATTTTCACAGAGGATGAGTGGTTGAGACATAACATTTTTCGCACGACCGCGAGCATACAGGGGCAATTTTGCTCCATTATTATTGATAGCGGGAGCACGAAAAATTGTGTCGCAGCGCATGGTAGAGAAGCTAAAACTTAAAATCGAACCTCTAGGAAAACCTTACAGTCTGTCATGGGTCACTAGTTCCGTGACTATTCCAGTCACACATCGGTGTTTAGTAGAGTTTTCCATAGGGGCATCCTTCCAGGATTCTGTTTGGTGTCACGTTGCGACCATGGAGGTTTGTCACATCTTGTTAGGGTGTCTGTGACAGTTTAATAAGCGCATAGTTCACGACGAAGCAAAAAATTATTACACTTTTGAACGTGGAGGGCGCAAGATCGTTCTTCTTCTCCAGAAGAATAGGCCCTTGCCTAAGCCCTTGGATCATTCCCCACCTAGTGGCACCTCGACTTCTTCTATTGCAGCAATTTCCTATCCTTCAGCCCACATGTTACTTTCTGGTCCCCGATTCCAGGAGGAGATGAAGGCGAGTGAAGTTGTCTATATTTTAGTGCGCCCCCTTATTTCTGAGTTTTCTTCTATTATGCCTGATGAGCTACCAGATCATCTTCCTCTCATGCGAGATATACAACATTGTATCGATCTTATACCTGGTGCTAGCCTACCTCACTTACCACATTATCGTATGAGTCCTAAAGAACACGAAGAGCTCCACCGTCAAGTCACCGACCTAATTAATAAGGGTCATGTTAGGGAGAGTATGAGTCCCTGCGCAGTTCCTGCACTCCTCGTTCCTAAGAAGGATGGAACTTGGCGTATGTGTGTGGATAGTCGAGTCATCAACAAAATTACCATGAAGTATTGTTTTCCGATCCCTCGATTGGACGATATGCTCGACATGCTCAGCTGGTCCAAGATTTTTTCCAAGATTAATCTCAAAAGCGGCTACCATCAAATCCGGATCCGACCCGGGTATGAATGGAAGACTGATTTCAAGACCAGGGAAGGACTCTACGAGTGGCTTGTGATGCCTTTCGGCCTCTCCAACGCCCCTAGTACCTTTATGCGACTCGTGCATCAAGTTCTCCGCCCTTTGATAGGAATATGTGTGGTTGTTTATTTCGATGACATCTTAATTTATAGCAACGACTCCGACCAACATCTTGTGCATCTGCGTCAGATCCTCTTGGAGAACAAGCTTTACATGAACCTTAAAAAGTGCGTATTTTTGACCGATAGTTTGACCTTCTTAGGGAATATTGTGTCGGCCGACGGAATTAAGGTTGATCCAAAAAAGATCCATGCAGTTAGAGCGTGGCCGAGTCCAAAGATTATCACTGAAACCCGCGGTTTTCATGCATTAGCCTTGTTTTATCGTCTGTTTATTAGAAATTTCAGCACTCTCATTTCTCCTGTGACCGACTGTCTTAAAAAGGGTCATTTTATTTGGACGGCCGAAGCAGAGCGCGCCTTTTCTCTTATGAAGGAAAAGTTGACTAGTGCTCCCGTGCAAGCACTTCCTGACTTCGAGAAAATCTTTGAGGAAGATTGCGACGCTTCGATTATTGAAATAGGAGCTGTCTTGAGTCAAGAGGGACGGCCCATCACATTTTTTTAGTGAGAAGCTAAATGAGACCGAAACTCGTTATTCCACCTATGATCTAGAATTCTACGTCATCATCCAAGCCCTTCGTCACTGGCGTCACTATTTAATTCAATGTGAGTTCATCCTTAATACCAATCATGATGCACTTCGGCCCAGAAGGGGGTGCATAGGCATGCCAAATGGGCCGCCTTTCTTCAGGAGTACACCTTTCATGTGAAGCATAAGCCAGGTGTTTCGAATAGAGTAGCGGACGCACTTAGTCGTACGTCGCATGTCTTAGTCAGCCTTCAACCGCATATCCTCGACTTAGATAAGCAAAAGGGTCTCTATCCTTTCGATCCATATTTTGATAAGATTTGGGACGCGTGTCAATTTAGTGAGACCGATCCCACCACGGAATATATTTTGAGTGAGGGTTTTTTATTCAGAGGGACTCGCCTTTGCATTTGTGAGAGGCCACTAAGGAAGACCATACTAAGAGAACTTCATTCTTCTGGGTTAGGAGGTCATGTTGGGCAAAATAAACTTCTGGACCTCGCTAACTCCCGATTTTATTGGCCTAGAATGAGGGAGGATGTTGTCAATTACGTTAGGACTTGCACAACCTGTCAATTGTTTAAAGGACACGCTCAAAATACAGGCCTTTACACTCCCTCTCCATTCCCGAGCGGCCTTGGGATGAAATCTCTATGGATTTTGTCGTGGGATTACCCCGAACCAAACGAAGAGTGGATTCAATATTTGTTGTGGTTGATCGTTTTTCAAAGATGGCTCATTTTATTCCTTGTAAAAATCGTCTGATGCCACACACATTGCCAACCTTTTTTTTGGGAGGTTGTACGTTTACACGGGATTCCCCACTCTTTCACCGTCTACCGTGACATTCGATTTTTGAGTTATTTTTGGAAAATTTATGGGGAAAACTTGGGACAAAGCTTGAATTTAGTAGCGTCTATCACCCGCAGACGGATGGACAGACTGAGGTAGTGAATCGAAGCTTGGACGATTTTCTTTGATGTCTAGCGGGAGAACATCCGAAGCAATGGGACTTAGTTAATCCACAAACGGAATTTGCTTATAACAACTCAAAGAATCGTTCCACTGCTAAATTGACTTTTGAGGTAGTCTATGACTTTCCCGTCCCGTTATTACTCGATCGTCATTCTCTTCCTTCTTTTGAACCACCTCTTTTGATGCGCTAACATTTATCGATCATTTAAAATCTTTGCATAAGTTGATTGCTAACAGTTTACGAGCATCTTCTGAGAAATACAAGGATGCGGCGGATAAACATCGCCGCGAGTTGTATTTTTTAGAAGGAGATTGGGTTCTTGCTTTTTTCAGGAAAGAGAGATTTTCGGTGGGCACCTATCACAAGCTACAACAAAGACGTTTTGGCCCATTTCAAGTTAAAAAGTGTCTTGGCACAAATGTTTATCTTTTAAACTTACCCGCTGAGTTTAGAACTTCTCTTATCTTCAATATTGTTGACCATGTGCCATTTTTTGGTAAGCCTCCCAATACCATCCTTGAACGACCCACTCCCGTACCATCTTCCACTCCACGACCAATTTTGACCCCATCTACACCCACCATTGAGGAGATTGAGCAGGTGTTGGATGTTCGTGAGTTTCAGACGCGCACCGGTACTTATCAATGTTACCTCATTTCATGGAAGGGACGGAATATATCAGACAGTTCATGGATAAGTGTCGACGAGCTTCGACGCTTGTCCTAATCTTACTATTGCAGGTTGTTGCCAATTCTCGACGGGGTCGAGTCCTTTCAACCCCGGGAGAATTAATGTATATGTGGTCGCATCCGGATGAGCTATGCTCACCTTGTGTGTGTGTGTGTGTATTTTATTTTATTTAAAATACTTTTGTTATCATTATGGGTGTTGTATTCGCACACGTGTGTTGTTGTCATTGTATCGCTTTTTCAATCTTAATGTTTAGGCTTGTTGGTTTGACCGGCCAATATGACCATTAATAAAAGAGGTCTGATAGTCTAAGGTGTTAGGATGCAGACGCGACAATATTTTATGCGGCACTGATTTAATTGCATGAGAAAAGTTTCAATTCCTGATTTAATATTATATCATTAAATCAGAATTGATTTGGGAGTTAAAATTTAAAACCACTTGGATTTCCAAAACCCCCTTTCTTATTCATGGCATTGAACCCCCCCCCCCCCATTATCATATTATCAATTGCCCAATTGATTGAAACCAAAATTTTCCTCCTATTAAACTGCTTATCCACCAATCCAGAGAGGTAGGCTGGAAAAAAAAGGAAAATTGTGAGAGACATTTGTCTTCTCTCACGGTTTCGTCCAGCAGGCGTTCACCCGGCCTCCTACCGCCCGCCATCTTCCTTCCATATTTCGGCACTGCCGGCCTGGGAACGACCGAGACCGGTCAACCCTCCCGCCTCCAGTTTTGACGAGGCCACCGATACCCCAAGCGGCGCCCATCGTACCACATTTCTTTTTCTGAAGGTCGGTCGACCACGACCCTAACTCCTAACCTTCCCCCGGCTCCGACCTGCCACATCACCATTTTTTTTCAGGCGAGTACGACGTTTGGGACTCCAGCAGATAGCTCCGCTCTCCTCCTCACGCCAGTCGTTAGATCCGCCTACCCCTCTCCTGTTAGCCCTTACCCGCAGTTTTCCACCACCAGCCACCTCCTTTGTTCCCTCCTTCCCCTGTTTTACCTACCCGAACCAGCCACCTCCTAAAAAAAATAAACCTGAGCCACCAACTCTTCCAGCTAACCCCCACAATCTTGTGGAATCTCCGCTGCCCTGGGAAATCCCCCGCAGGTATACCCCTATGCTTCTTTGTTGTTAACATTCACTCATGCAGTTAAGTTAAATGGTCGTATAGTTAGTGCATGCATTTCTCTCCTCTTCTACTACTGTTATTTCCCTCCAAAAAAATCGTGAACTTTGTCGCTTGTTGTGTTGTCCGTTTGTGGAATGATTAAAACACGTGCTTGGTACCAACGCTAGAATAATCGAGTCGAAATCGTCTAGAGTAGAGAGCAAGCTAACGACGTCCCTCGGTACCGGGTTGCATCACCTTGTGACGCACTACTTGAGTTATTGTACGCATGGCATGCAACCCATATTAGATCACGTATTCACATTCATAACCTCACAACTCCCTCCCACACAAGTCACAATACAACAAGCTCATTTGTTGAAGCTGAATTCGCCACAATGCCTGACCTATTTTGGTTATTCCAATCCTATGTCTTTCCAACATTATTACCTCCACAATTCAACCAAAGACCCATCACTGAACTTCCATCAGCCACCACTTGAAGCCCCACAAGCACCACCCTGCGTAGTACCCACTCCATCACACCCTCGCTACATGTTTGTATCAAAGCTGAACCACCAACTTCAACAATTGTCTCAGTAGTTCTAATTTGTTCTCTATCCTGCGACTTTCGGGGCATTGATGTTTTTACCGAACTCCGAAGGAACATATTACATATACGAGTGTAGAATGTTAATAACATGCACATAATCTAGTTGGGCCACCATGGACTAGCAGAAGTATTTTGGCAATTTGTTTGAGTTGTAACCCTAAATAAGGGAAGGATGTGTGTTTTATTTGATATTTGGCAGTATGGTTTTGGAATCAGGAATATGTTTGTCTCTCGAGGTTCAATGTTATTGTCTTCTACGTGCAATCTCCGAGTTCTAGCATCCTTAATCTTCATAGGCAAGCAAAAGAATGGAAGTTGTGTAAGTGACCGTATAACGAATTCTAATGTATGTGAATGTTGTAGATGTAGCCAATGTAATGTTACTAGCTTGGGAAACAAGCTAATGTATAATGTTGATTGTTTACCTCACTATTAAACCTTTTCGAGAGATCAAGGTGATTTAACTTGGAACCAAATCTCCAAAGCCGCGGGAATAGTAGTTGTAGGCGAGACGGGTTGGGCATTCAAATATACTAAAATTATTGCACAAAATAAGTATGAATGAAGTTGCGTTAATGATAAGTTCATGACAATGCTTGGTAGTCCTTTTTATGCCTAAGATGCCTACAAGACATTCATGCAAATATGGAAATTCCTCATTTTGTTTTCTCTTTTAGATCATTTTCTTATTGATGCTTATGTAGTAATTCCTTTCCTATGATTATGTCGATAGATCAAATGTCAATGCCTTATCGATTCCCATATTTAAAAATAAGATAGTATCAGTTGTTATGCATCTCTTTATGACCATTCACATTTATAAACTTCCAAGTTTTTTGCCCTTCAATGATCCATACCCATATGATAGTCAAGTTTATGATCCAAGTCATGATGATTAGCATTCACATTCCTGAATTACTGTGTATACTTGAGATATATGATATACCCACTGTTTTATGAAATTAATCCTGTCTTGATTAACATTTTTACAAGCAGATGGCACTCAAAGTAGGTGAGTAAACCAGCTTGTAGGTCAGGTAATAAAACGCTGCTTTATGGAAGCTAAATGTATGTATTATGCTTTACTGTACTTATGCCGTCCTTCTAGAGTTGTATTTTGATGATCAAATTTATGGAGATATAACTTATGATGAATATTGTAGTCTTTTGATTTATTATGTTGGAATCTCTTGGTAACGTAATCTTAGATGAGCTTAGACTTATTTTTATTTGGTGTTATTTTATTCATATTATAATGTTGAGCTGGTGTGTAGAGGCTCTTTTCTCTATCGATAGATTTTGTATATTCTTATGTCGTAATGTTTGTAGATTATGAAAATGTGAATTATTGGGAAGAAGGCAGCTCATCTTTGCCGTTCAATTTGTTCAGTCCATGACTTACGCCCTATTTGAGAGAGCAGTGGGATGATTGTGAATGCAGTTACGAAAAATGGACATAACATTTAGGTAGGTGCGATCACAAACATTACTATTCAAAATAATGTTTTAGGCCAAAATGTCACCACAGTTAATCAAGTGTTATTGTCGTGAATGCTCACTTGTTCATACCCTAAAAAGTGGGACTGGGGCAAAAAAAATGACTTTCCATACGTAGATAAATAGCCATCATTGTGTTTACTACGAAAATTTCACACCGCTGTCACTCAAATGGAACAATTGTCCCAAACGGGCCCTTAGACCAATGTGTTACAGTTGTGCATGCCGACGGGACACGCACACGCCGACGAGACGCCGTGGCGAGCCCGCACGCGAAGGGAGGCGATGACGGATCCGTCGAAAGAGGAGAGACCAAAGACGCACTACCGACATGATCATTTTATTCGCATTGTTATGTTATTTTCATTTAAGTGTAAGCATTATTTTTTTTCGCATCGTTTTTCATTATCCGCACCCCGCACTTATAAGGGGTTGTATTGCACTCTTTCTGATTATTCTTGGATGTATGGAATTTAGGGTTACTCCTTAGGTTTTCCTCTCGTTCCCTTCTCCTCGTCAGATTTCTCTCCCGGATCGTATCAATTTGGTCTGACATGCCTCACCGCCTGCCATCTTGCCGCCGGTGCTAGCGATCGTCCTCTAAAGCCTTTTCGCTCCCGAACCCGCACCGAATTAACGTGATTATTGTTGCCGCACCGTTCTTACACCGCTTCGCCCGATCTGTCTATCTCTGCACCGTCTTCCGCCTGAATCGCGACCCGCCAAGGCCGATCTGTCGGCCTCCTCTCTCGTCACTGCAGCATATTGTCCATGTGTTCCTGCTCCGACGACGCAATTTCCATTCGGCTACAGCGCCGTTTCGACCGATCCAGCGCCGATCAGCCCGTTCCCGCCCGATTCCGCGTCGAATCGTCGTTTCCGCACAACTACCTCCGTTGATCTGCCCTCTCGTCTGCGCCAAGGCATTTTCCGCCGCCTGCAGGGCATGGGCGTCCCCCGATCCGCTCTATCGAGACATTTTGACGCGGTACAGCCGCCGGGCCTCGGGTTCCACCGCACTCCGCCATATCCGCCCTTTCCGGCCGTTAGCCGACATCTCCAGCCCCATGGCTCCCAACACTCGCTCCTCTGGTGACCCCACTCCAGATACCACCTCTGAAGCCCTTAGCCGTCGCTTGGAGGCTCAAGAGCAACTCATCGCCTTCATGCATGTCTCTCTCCTTGCCCTCCACTCCAAGATCGATTACCTCTAAGCATCGATCGCCACTCCGGGTCCAGCTCGCCCGCAGACGATGGCTCTCTCCTCGACGCCGGGTCGCCCGCACCATTTCCTCCGGGACCACTACTCCGGCCATTCTGGGTCGGCCCGCCCTCTCCCTCGACATTCCCTCTTTTGTCGGTGTTGACGCAATGGGTTGGATAGCCAAAGCGGATCAATATTTTGACCTCAACTACACATCAGAGCACGACAAGGTGTCAACAGCTGTGGTTGGCTTGGACGGCTCGGTCCTCCACTGGGCTCGATGGCACCGCCAATCTAACTCGTGCCTCTCCTGTCCCGAGCTCAAGCAGGAGATGATCCGGCAATATGACACTTGCTACTCTGGCTCCTCTGCGATCGAGCGTCTGCCAGACAGCCAGACAGGACGACTATGTGGATGAGTTAGTCGCCCTGTTCTCCCACGTTCCTGGGGTACCACCCGATCATTACCTGAGCTTCTTCATGCAGGGTCTACTGCCACATATTCTCACTCGTGTCTACACACACCACCCCCGCACAGTCTCCGATGTCATGGACTTGAGGAGCGTCTGGTGGAAGCCGACCTCCTTCCTTGGCCACCTGCTCCTACGGCCGACCACCACCAGCCTCAGCCACCTTGGCGGCCACCAGCCACAGCTCCTCCACCGCGGCGGCCACCTTGGGGAAACCGGACGGGTCGCCCACCGGTCCCTCATCGCATCTCAAATAGTGATTACAATGAGCTTCACAGCAATGGGGTCTCTGTTTTCGGTGCAGCCAACCCTACTCCCCAAACCATGAGTGCTCCGTGAAGGAGTTCCACTCCATCATCGGCGACGTCGACCCTGAGGTTACCCTGGATGACTTTGAGGCCCTGGAGCTCTCGGCGAGGGATACACCTCTCAACTCCACTGCAGCTACGCTCCACTGGTTAGAGTTATCTTGCGCCTCAACGAGCGGGATCTCCGGCCAGCAGACAATGCAGCTCTCGGGCACGCTGCGGGATCATCCAATCATCATCAGGGTGGACAACGACGCAAGCCACAACCTCATTTCTGACCGCATGGTGCAGCAACTCTGTCTTCCCTCAGCTCCATCTTCGAATGTTGCGGTCCTCCTGGGCGATGGACGTCGCCGACCGACTCGGGGTTGTTGCACTGTCGTGCCTATTTTTGTGGTGTCCTGTTCCGTGACCGTGGACTTCTACGCATTCGGCGTAGGCGGTATTGATGTCATTTTAGGGGAGGTTTGGCTCTGCACGCTCGGCGATGTACACGTCAATTGGGCGACTATGCCCATGCAATTCCTCCATAGGGGCTAGCCACGTCTCCTCAACGGTGATTCCCCTCTCCTCCGCTCTCCGGTCACCCTATGCACGATCCAGCGAACCACGAGCGTCGGCCTCTCCGCGAGGTTGTGGGCCCTCTCGGGCCCATCCGACGTGTCTTTCCCGTCCCCGACGGACCACTAAGAGTCTTCTACTGTGCTCACCAACGTCATCCAGCCTCCGGCAGGATTGCCACCAGCCCAGCTTTCTCTGACCTGGAAGAAAGACGACAGTTGGCGCCGTACTAACTAGTCAAGCGACTTGATCGCCGCTACCGCTTTCAGGGGGACTTTGGCTCGCAGAAGGTCCCTGCTACTGGGTCTTACTATCTGGAGTCTGAAGCATCGTAGCGGGCCCAAGATCACTTTTGTCGCCACCCCTCCGACTACTGCCTTAGGGACAGGGCATATTTTCCATATAGAGGCATTGTTACGGTTGTGCATACCGACGGGACATGCACACGCGGGCGAGATGCCATGGCGAGACCGCACGCGGAGGGAGACGGTGACGGGTCCGTCTGGAAGAGGAGAGACCGAATACACGCCGCTGACGTGATTATTTATTTGCATTGTTATGTTATTTTCATTTATGTGTACGCATTATTTAATTCGCACCGCTTTTTGTTATCCGCACCCCACAACTATAAAGGGTTGTGTTGTACTCTTTCTGATTATATTTGGATGTATGGAATTTAGGATTGCTCCCTAGGTTTTTTTCTTATGCCCTTCTCCTTCCTCTCGCTCGCCTTCGTCGGCCCTTTCCCTTGCCAAATTCCTCACTGGGATCATATCGCAATGAAATGGCTATTAGGCACAATAGGTTGAGAAAATCTTATGCATGCAGATGTGACCTGCTCCAAATCACTTTAGGGGATGCACGAGATAAACTTTCAACCCATGCCCCAAGAGAAATGAATAAAAGTTCTCAGATTGAATTTGCAGTCTTAATTGTTGCCATAAAGAGACAAAGTTAGACTGGACCTAATGACTGAAAATTAAAAATAATAACAATGCTCTCACTTACGTAGACTCAAGTCGGAGCTTGGGTGGCACTTGTACTGTTCTAAGTAATGCCTTAGTGTGTAGAAAGACCAGCGCCTCAGCTCAGGCATTGGCATAACAATCTGGACATCTTCAGATATGAGTTGCTTGAAATCTTTGTCTGGTGAGGCAATTATTACTTGATGTCCTCTTTGCAGAACTTGGTCAGTAAGTGTAGCTACTACATCATCTGCCTCAAAACCCTTCACCTTTATAACCTGCAATATAGGATTTTAAGGGTCATTTTTCTATGTAAGTAGAAATCCTAATATTCAATCACAACTGAGTAAAACACGCCATCTAATACAACAAATAGGATCGAAACTAAAAGCAATAAAGAATAAACAATGAAGAATGGCATAGTAGCAATTAAAGGAAAACCACCAAATAAAATGATAACAATGAAGAATGGCATGGTAGCAATTAAAGAAAAACTTTATCACCAAATAAAATGATTGTCCAAGTAAATCAGAATAAAACATGTGACTATTTTTCCGGGACCTATAGCACAATTCATCTGATCAAACCAAATATTTATCGGACTATTTTTCTCTTGTTATCTCAAATTTACCGAGCAAGACATTCTAAATATATATATGATCGTTGCATAATTGGCTCTTGAAAAGCCATTGCTAGGATATCTATGTACGTTAATCTTATGCAATTGTGAAATTTACAAAAAAAAAATTAAGAAATATAAAAGATGCATTACTATAAGAAATGTGGCAAAAAATGGGTAGAAATTGAATCATGAACAGAAAAAATAGTGTTAAGGATTAGGAAAGAGAAGTAGTAGACCAAAGATAACATCAATAAAACTAATCAAAATGATTTACAAAAAATAAGTTTGATTTACAAAATAATAAGTTTGACCTCAAGCAACAATTAGTACAAATAAGTGAAAAACAAGGTTTCATAAAACATGTGCCAAATAGTTGCAATAATGTTAATAATGATGATGAGAAGATGCACAATAATGTCATCACCATCATTATTAGCCTCATCCACGACTATACACGATCTCCTTTGTTTTATGGCTTATATCTACAAAATATGCAATCGATTTCATTATGCATGATCAACAAATAAATAAGCACTGTAAATAACATTATGATTCAATTGACCATAAACCATGCTAGTGATTAAAAGCCATAAACCACAGATTTGGTGCAAACTAAACACGATTAAGTAAAACAACAACAACACTCAAGCCTTTATCTCACTATAGTGGGGTCGGCTATATGGACCCATTGTCGCCATTGCGCCCTATCTTTTGTCACAATCTCACTAATGCCTAAGTACATCATGTCTTTTCTTACAGTTTCATTCCAAGTCTTTATTGGTCTACCCCTCCCTCGTTTAACATGCCTAGTGACTAGACTCTCACAACGTCTAACAGGTGCCTCTAATGGTCTCCTTTGTATGTGACCAAACCATCTTAGATGAGCTTCTCGCATCTTCTCTGCAATTGGTTCTACTCCGGTCTTATCCCTAATACTTTCATTCCTAATTTTATTCAATCTCGCGTGTCCACAGTCCACACATCCACCTAAGCATTCTCATCTCCGCAACTCCCACTTTTTGCCCATGTACACAATTCACTGCCCAACACTCTGAACCATAGAGCATCGCGAGTCTACTTGCATTACGGTAAAACTTGTCATTAAGTTTTAGTGGTACTTTACGATCACATAAGATCCCTGACCCGCGTCTCCACTTCAACCAACCCACTTGGATTCTGTGTCACATTTTTATCAATACCTCAGTCTTTTTGAACTATCGATCCAAGATATTTAAAACACTCATTATGGGAAATATCTTGATCACCCAACTTAATAATGAAGTCATCTGTCCTTGTACTGCTAAATTTAAGCTTCATATACTTCGTCTTTGCCCTGCTCAACCTAAAACCCTTCTTTTCTAAAGTATCTCGTCAAGATTCAAGTTTTGAGTTTACACCCTTGAGCATCTCATCAACCAAAACGATATCATCTGCAAACAATAAACACCAATGTATTGCTTGTTGGATATGTCTGGTGAGCTCATCTAAGATAAGGGTAAAGAGATAAGGGCTTAAAGCTGAACCTTGATGTAAGCCAACAGTGATAGGAAATTCTTGTGTTAATCCTCCAGAAGTCCTCACCCTTGTCACTGAATTTGTATACATATCTTTGATTGTGTCAATATATGATATATTTACACATTTCGTTTCTAAAACTCTCCATAAGATTTCTCTTGGAACTCTATCATAAGCTTTCTCAAGATCAATAAACAACATATGCAAATCTTGTTTTCTTTCTCAATAGTTGTTAATGAGTCTGCTCAAGAGATGTATAGCTTCCATGGTCGACCTCCCTGGCATTAATCGAAATTGATTCTCCGAGATGTTAGTCTCTCGTCTTAATCTACTTTGTATTACTCATTCTCATAGTTTTATGATATGACTCATCAATTTAATTTCTCTGTAATTAACACAATTTTGTATATCCATTTTATTCGTATACAAAGGTACCAAGATATTTTCTCTTCATTGTTCTGACATCCTCTTTAACTTCAGTATTTTATTGAAAAAACATGTAAGCCACAAAATTCTTTCATTACATAGACATTTTCATACTTCAATGGGTATATTGTTTGGCTCAACCCATTTCCATTTTTCATCTTATTTAGAACATTTTTACCTCTGATACTTGAATTTTATGATAAAACATTATATTCTGATACTTTTCTGATTTACTTAACTCTTACAAGTTCAATTCATTATCTTTCATTTCATTATAGAGTTGATAAAAGTATCTTTTTCATCGTTCTTTACTATCCACATCAACCGTAAAAATTGTATCTGCCTCATTCTTTATGCATTTTACTTGACTTAAATCTTCTATCTTTCTTTCTCTAACTCGAGCAATTTTATATATGTCACACTCTCCATCTTTGGTATCTAGTCGCTTATAAAATTCAACATAAGTTTGACTTCTTGTTTTACTTAATACTTGTTTAGCTTTTTTTTGGCGACTTTATATCTGACTAACTTTTCATCATTCCTACAAGCGTAGAGTGATTTATAGTTGACTCTCTTTACCCTCACTTTGTCTTGCATTTCCTCTTTCCACAACCAAGATTCTTTATTTGGTGGCGCACAACCTTCTGATACTTCAAATACATTCTTTTCATTTATCATTAAATGTGAAGAGATAACTTCTCATGAGACATTAGGATCAACATAAGGGTCATCAACTAGTTGTTCCATAACTATTTTTTGAAAACAACCTGTTTTTTCATCTTCAAGTTCTACCACCAAATTTTTTGCAACATTTTTATTTTTTTCTTAAATTTATTATATTTAATTTGTACATCTAACACCACTAACCTATGTTGTGTTGTCAAATTTTCTCCTGCTATGACTTTGCAATCCTTACAAATCATTTTATCCATTTTACGAGTCATAAAATAATCAATTTGTGATTTATTTGAGCTGTTTTTAAACGTAATTAAATGTTTTTCCCTCTTTATGAAAAACGTATTTGATACAATTAGCTCATGTGCTATAGCAAACTCTAAAATGGTTTGTCCTTCTCCATGCATTTCTTCATATTCATATCCTACATGAATGGCTGTGTAATCTACATTTTCCTTCCTACATGTCCATTTAAGTCTCCTCTTATGAAAATCTTCTTTCTTTATGAGATTTTTCTTACTAAATCATCTAAGTCTTCTCAAAATTACATTTTAATAGCTTCACTTAATCCTACTAAACACGATTAAGTGACCCAAAAAAAATTACCGAACCCAGAACCACTCAAAAAGAAGACATTTTGTTCCTACAGTTATTTGGACCCCGTTAAAGTATCGAAAACGTGATAGCTCCCAGATAACCTGTTTTCAGTTAGAGCATATCAGAAACCCTCATAAGCTTGATTCCAGAACCTCCTCAGTTCAATCCAGTCAATGAATTCCCCTTGCTTGTTTATTCGTTCTCACCCATTGGAACCTTTAAGGCTCTACATGATGTCATATGACTTGATCCATGCAAGGGACACTCTTTTTACAGGAGATTTTGAAAGCTGATGAAGGAGGTATTTGGTCGAGCCTTTCTTATAGCGTGACAAAAACTCCATAAGAAGGAAGGTGTGTTATTATGGTCATGATTTATCGGTATTTCATATGAATTTATTTAGTGTACTCAGATTTATTGTCGCATTTAGTGTTCTATGTCGCATTTGGGTATTTTTATAATTTGTCCACTTGTTTAGGCCTTTCTACAATCTGTCTGTGTGAGTTGTATTTATATGTCATTTATTGCTTTTGGAATAGTAAGAAATTCGAGTATTCTCTATCCCCAAATGGATTGAAGGCTCCCTTCTCGCAGAGCCCCACAATAGTCAGTTGGGTTCTTGGCTCCATGGTATCTGAGATTTTGACCATCTTCCTCTCCACATCAATGACTCGGTTCATATCAAATTCACTAAAAACTCAAGTTTGCTCCTTTAGTAATCGAACTTCAAAGTAATTATTTATTTATCTTTCAAATTTCACCACTTAATCGTACAGCAATTACTAACTTTTATTGTTTTCCCTATAATCTCACTATACAGCTCCAATGACTAATCTACATTTTTGTGGTCAAACTCTTTTTTAGAATCACTTTACAATATTTCTTTCATTCTAAAAAAGAGATATATTTTATGATTACTGATTACATATGCTTCTGCACCCGCAATGCCATATTTGGTGAAGTTGTGCTAATGCCTGGTGCACAAAGCATCCCTGCACAGCGAGGGTCCGGGGAAGGGTCCCACCACACGGTTGAAATGTAGACAAACTTTACCTGCATTTTTGCAAGAGGCTGCTTCCAGGACTCGAACCTGTGACTTCAAGGTCACACGACAACACCTCAACCGGTGAGCCAAGACTCACTTTCTTTTGTTGTGATTTATGAAATAAAATTATTATATTCTCAAGTACAAATAAAAGCTTCTGTGTGTCAATTAATAGTGAGATTTCTACAGAGGCATCTGTAAATAAGAACTATGTGATCAACCAATAAAAGTGTCTTCAGATAGGTCGTTCATATGACCATTTTGTATTAAATGTAGGTAAAGTAAAAGAGAAGATGAATCATGAACTCCTAGAATAGTAATTTTAGGAATATTTTTCAGCATAAAGCTAAACAATTTGAAAATTGAGGAAACAAGTGCAGCTTTGGGGATTTTGCACCCCTGAAATACATGATTTTGGTGTTTTGCATCCTGAATTTTTAAAATTGACATTTTGCACCTCCCAATTACCGATTTATGGCACCTTACATCCCTAAGCCAGCATTTCAAGGGTATTTAGGTCCGGGCAGCGCCAAAAATGCTCATTTTGACACTTTGCACCCCGGATTATTGGTGCTGCCCTTGAATGAGCATTTTTGGTGCTGCCCGAACCTAAATACCCTTGAAATGTTGGCCTGGGGTGCGAAGTACCAAAAATCGGTAATTTGGGGTGCAAAGTGCCAAAAGCTTGAAAAAGTGACAACAAATATGGGATTGTTGGAGAACATCTCACCTACCGGAACATTGCACTGGCGAAGAACATCACTGATTTGCACCTCACTGGAACTCACGCTAATATCGGAACGTATCTGCAACCCCGGCCAATGTCCGATAAACTTCCTTCGATGTGCTTTATACGATGGCAACAGCTGCCTCCGATACTCATTACAATCATCCCCATCCAAAACCTACCATAACTAACAGAAATCAAATCCACGATCTCTAAGTTATTTTAAATGCTAAAGCGACGGAGGAATTCAATCTTACAGCAATTACTGGGTCGCGGAGGCTAACTTGGGAGAAGAAGAGGGAGAGCCAGTTGGCGAAGGAGAGCAGGCTGGGTTGTGAACCTTGATAGCAGATAGGGTTGACGTCGAGGAAGAAGACTCTGGGCTTGCCCTCGAGGTGTTTGTGGGAATTCTGCTGAGGCACATAGACAGCTTCGTCTCTGAGGAAGTTATCGCCGACAGAGACTTTGGAGAGAGGAATAATATCAAGACGGAGCTGTTGCGGAGAAGATGATCGGACGGCGGCCGGAGAAGTGTGGAGAAGGTGGGGAGGGCAGAATGCTTTCCCGATTAACCCTGCCGACATTAGATCTGTTGGTTTGTGATTTGAGCTCTCTGTCCAAACAAAAGGACATTTATATTGGCAGTCCGTTTATGACTATTGGTTGTCCAAACAACAAAGTGATATTAGCAGTCCATTGGATATTGGCAATCCAAAATTAAAATTTTTTGTCAGACATGTAACAGAATTTAACCAATTTATTAAGCCAAAAAATATAAAATAAATGTCTATTATTTCTTACAAACACAACATATTCTACATTTACGCAACATATTAAATGTCAAAAAAAAACTCAAAAGTCTTGTAAATCTTTCCTCTACATAGCTTGCAAACAATAAGGAATACATTTCTTCAGAGAATTTTTTCCTCAACAAAAATCTGTTCAATTCCACAAACAATAAGGAATCCAATTCTTTAAAGAAATCACTCTCTTCATCAGATAATCTGTACTCTCCTAAATATGATCCTCTTATTGTGAAGGACCAAACAATGTTTCCTTATGAGTTGATTTCTTCACCAGATCTATATTTGTTTGTGATACTCCTATCTTGAAAGGAGCAATAGAAACAAGTTTTGATCTTGATGTGGAAATGCTACCGATTAACTCTGTTGCAGCAAATGACATAGTTGAGCTGAAAGATGAAACCTGTGATGGAGAATTTAACAGAAAAGGTATCATGTGCTTCTTTCATGTCTACTAACAATACTGTAAAATTGTAGTTCCGCTTTATTAGATTTACTAAGATTCCTCTATATATTCAATGTTAGGAAGATTGAAAATTGTAAATAAGAAAATATAAAATTTATATCTACAAATCCTGCAGAACAGAACGTAGATAACTGGGTGGAAAGACAACTAAGACAACTAACAATATAAAATCTATATTAGTCTTTCTTGTGAAAGATGCGAAGAAGGATTTTCTACCCCATCTGAACAACAAGAGGAGTCTGATTGGTGTCTGCGCTTGCAGTTGTCATATATGATCTGGGCGGAAAGACAACTGCATTCACTGGGGCATTTCCTCGAACACCAGGCGTGCAGTTTGGAGCAATGATAACATTCTCCAATACAGTATCAATAGAGTCCTCATGGACAGATTTTGGAGAGCATGAACAAGAGGAGGTGTCCTTTTCGGATTTAGAGAAACCAAGGCCCACTCCCAAGTTGATAGAGGAAGCTTACTTGTAGAGGAGCAGCTACCCGAAGGCAACAAACAAATTTCCAGAGGAGTTGTCGGCGTCCAAGGCTTCTTCTCCGACGGTTTTCAGCGGCCGGCGACGGTGAATCAATGGTTTGCGGCAAGCAATATTGGGAGGGTTTCAGGAGAAAGCCTTGGAGGAAAGACAGTGCTGCTATTATAGAGGAGTAAAATAACTTTTTATGTGTTTTTTTATGTTTTTTGGGGCTGCCAATAGCAAAACAGGCGCTGTCAATATAAATGCTCAAACAAAGGGAAAATTTTTTGGTATGTGTCGCGTTCCATGTGCTAGGAGCGCGTTTAAATACCGCTTTCAAAAAACGCGGGCCCACTTCATTTTTCGGATTTCCCTCTTCTTCCCTAACGTAACATAGGCGATTTCCGGCGATTTTCAGACAGATTTCTTCCTCCTTATTCAGATTTCCGACATATTTCTTAGGAGGCGAACTCCGGTGAAACGTACCTATTAATGTAGGCGTCACCGACGGCGAACTCATGAGGCGAACTCCGGTCGACAGCTTGAGAAGAATCAGGAACGACTTTTTTCCATCGACGATACCATATGCCCTCATCCCGGTGTAATATATGACTGTATTTGCATATAGTGTTATAGGGTTTAGGGTATTCCAAGTGTAATGATTGTATTTGCATATAGTGTTATAGACAATTGTATTCCAGGTATATTGTAAGATTGTATTGGTATATAATGTGAAATACAACTGTATTCCAAGTGTAATATACGACTGTATTTTCATATAATGTTATAGACAACTATATTCCACGTGTAATACATGACTGCATTTGCATATAGTGTTATATACAACTGTATTCCAGGTATATTGTAAGACTGTATTGGCATATAGTGCGGAATACAACTGTATTACAAGTGTAATATAGGACTGTTGTCACGACCCGCATTTTCTCAATGATTAAATCATATCAGAGCAAGAGAAAATACGTCCCGTGATGTCACGTCGTGCAAGGGATAACTGCACACGCTCAGGCACAACTCCAAACTTTAGATTTTTAAGGAAAATTCATAGTTTAATATGAAAGAAAACCAGTTAAGTTTGATGGTCGTATCCCTCGGCGCAGTGGATCAACTAATCCATAATTAAAAATATGTTTATACGCAGCTGAAAATACTTTGGTTAAGTTGGTTTGACATCCTACATGAGTGAAAACGTCCCCGAAGAACAACTCATGGAGTGCAGGACTCTAGATTTATCATAGTATAAGAAAAATAGTTTTTTACGTTACTAAGGAAAGTAGTGTTTTAGTTTTATAAACATGTCGTGCATGAGGTACCTATAGTAATGCTTTTAGGGTTTAAAAAAATACTTAACATGCAACATAACATAAAACATTCTCAGAAGCAAGTAAACAACCTTCAAAAGGCAAAATAACAGTTCTCAGTTCATATCTAGCATCACAAGCAAGCCACCAGTGGACGTCAACAACCTGACGCGAACCCACTGGTGAGTATGTATGTCTATACAGAAAGAAGAAAACTACCTCATAAGGTCGAGGTACAACACTCTCAGCAACCCCGGAGGCAACAAGTAAGCTCCACCAGAACACTAGCCGCTCAACCGGCTATAACTTGAACCTAAGGCATTTAAAGAAAGAACGCCTCAGCAAGCAAATAATCAAAAGAAAACTAGAGCATTAGATTCATAAGTAATGAGGGAATGACTTACCAACCCTACAACAAATGCTATCAACAAAAGAGCAAAAGGGAACTGAACAATACAGTAAGGGTAAAACACTGCCCAAGACAACATCCCAACGCACCAAGTGCGAGAAAAAAAAATAAACAACATGCCCTACTAAAAACTGCAGAAACATAAGGCAAGCATATGCCAACATAACCACTTTAAAGAAAGGAACTAACAGTCCTAACTTATGAATCATTAGCAGTGGCAGAGCCATGGGTCTGGGTTGGTGACCAAAAACAGTCCTCCTCCAAACACCCAGACCCATAAATACTCAAGGGTACAACGGTGGCAACCTAAAGGTCCAACACACCAATAAAACCAGCCCAAACCAGGGCCAAAATGGTGCCAACACACCAACAAAACCAGCCCAAACCAGGGCCAAAATGGTGCCAACACACCAACAAAACCAGCCCAAACCAGGGCCAAAATGGTGGGACCACGGCTCTACACCCAAACCACCTCTTACAGAGTCAACAAGCAAACCACTTGCTATAATTCACGATTCGGCCTTCAAAACCAGCCGAAAAACATCAACAAATCAACATAAACCCATCCTAACACACTCGGGAGAAAACACCATCTTAAGGTAAAAGGCGTCGAGTGCACTCGGCGCTAAAAGACTTAGCCGCAAAATACTAACTGGACGATGGCATTGAGTGAGTTCAGCGCACTCAACGCCAAAAGACTTAGAGAAAGGTCTTCTGGCTAGATGGCGTTGAGTGAGTTCGGCTCACTCAACGCCAAAAGACTTAGAAAAAACTGACTGGACAATGGCGTTGAGTGAGTGCACATCACTCAATGCCAAAGGCAGACGACGTTGAGTGAGCTCCACTCACTCAACGCCCTTTCTCTGGGCAATGGCGTTGAGTGAGTGCAGACGATTCTCTGGCAGACGACGTTGAGTGAGCTCCACTCACTCAACGCCAAAATATTTAGACTGATTCTCTGGCAAGATGACGTTGAGTGAGTACAACTCACTCAACACCAAAGGCCGACGGTATTGAGTGAGCCCCACTCACTCAACGCTTTTGGACTTAGCTTACAGACCACTCAACGCCTGCTAACCTGAGAGCTAATACTTGGTTAAAAAAATTCTTTCTACCCCTTCGACCCGGCTACAGCTATCACCCGAGCTAACCTAAACTTAGGAACTAACCTGCTAACTCCAGCCACTACCTGGACACAAAAATCAGCAACAAAGAGAGAGAAAAACTAAAAATCTGGGCAATATTTATAGCAATTTGGCTTGGTTCAAAGGCTGGAACAACCCTAGCTTCTAGGAGAGCAAACTACACTACTGTACATGAACAACCAGGAAAATATAATCATGGAAAGAAGAGCTTGGCAAGGGTAAAGAGCACCACTTTCCTCAACCTTCAAGACAGCAGCTGCTCTTCCAATTCCAGCACAACTAGGCACAGACCGGCCACAAAACATCAACTTGAAGCTAAAACAGGGGGAAAAAACTAAGCTACCAGACAATCTCTAGCTTCTAAAACAGCCTTAGGGCAAGGAAAACTTACCTAGGAAGGCAGATCTGAGTGAGAGCAGTCCAGATCTGCCCTTACCCGAGAAAACTGAGCCCTAAATCAATAGAAATCGCCGGCCCGGAGCTCCAGCACTTCCGTCGCTTGAAGCTTCCGCTGGAGCATTTTTGTCTCTCTTTTTGGGAAATAAGAAGGAGATATAATAAAATAAGCCTTATTCTATTATATCCAGGCACAAAGCTAATAAACTAATACTACAAAGTCAGCCACTAGATATAAAATATGATAAAATCTTATCATATAAATTACAACCACCTAACACTCGCTACCTAAGCTATTACTGCCACCAAATAGACAACATTCTGCCACTATAACCCATCATAGTGGCATAGTCTATGCAACTTCTGCCACCGAAATAAATAAAAGCTTAATATAATATTATTTAAACATTAAATAATACTATATTAATTAATCAAATAAAATGCCAAAACGACGCGAAAATTCAACCTATCTTGGAATTTAACGAAATTCACACCGTAGCTAAAAACCCACGCTACGAATCTAGTGGCGAAGTTGAAATCGTCATCCGACAAGCAAAACTCAAACTAACATTTCCCGAAGCCAAAACATAAGCATTCCCGAAGAGGCACCACCGAGTCACCAAACCAGACTCCGGCTTGCTAGGGAATCTTGCAAACATGCTACAAAATAAGCCACTCAGAGTCCTAAAGAGCTAATACCGCGCTCTAATAACGGCAAAGGCCGAAAATGCGTCAACATAACGCCAAACAAAGATTAAACAGTCGCAGAAAAAACTGGGGGTGTTACAGTCACTCCCCCTAAAAGAAAGTTTCGCTCCAAAACTTTACGCACAACACTTCTACTAAAGAAGGAACATAACATACTAAGAGGTAAACGGAAGGAAACATACCAGGCAAACTCAAGGAAACAGATGAGGGTGAGCCTCCCTCATAGCCGACTCCAATTCCCAAGTCGCGCTTTCCACGTCCTGGTTCCTCCATAAAACCTTTACCATAGGAATTCTCTTCCTCCGCAACACGCGATATTGTGAATCCAAAATGCGGACAGGCATCTCTACATACGAAAGATTTGGCTCCAACTGAGGCACAGAATCCAAAACTTGTATGTCGCTTAGCACACACTTCCGGAGTTGGCTTACATGAAAAACATCGTGAACACCATGAAAATTTGCTGGCAAATCCAGCTTATAGGCTGACACACCAATCCGCTCAACAATCTTGAACGGTCCCACAAATCTTGGGTCCAACTTCCGATCCCTTCCAAACCTCTTAATGCCAGCCATCGGGGAAACTTTAAGAAATACTAAGTCCCCCACAGCAAACTCCAAATCCGATCTACGTCGGTTGGCGTTTTTCTCATATCGTTCTTGAGCTGTCTGAAACTTCTCTCGAATAAGCTTTACAGCAACTTCCATTTCTTCCAGCGCATCCGGACCCAATAGAGATTTCTCGCCAATCTCAGTCCAAAAGAGGGGAGTTCTGCAGCGTCTCCCATATAGAGCTTCAAAATGAGCCATTTGCAGGCTTTCCTGATAACTGTTGTTATACGCAAACTCCATAAGCCGCAAACGCTTATCCCATGCTCCTCCGTGGTCTAAGATATAGTATATGATCATATCCTCCACTATCTGATTCACTCGCTCTGTCTGACTATTGGTCTGCGGGTGGTATGCGGTAGAATATCTCAAATTCGTTCCCAAACTTGCCTGCAAACTCTTCTAGAAGCGAGATGTAAACCGGGAGTCTCGGTCTGAAATGATGTTGACTGTAACATCATGCAGTCGGATAACCTCATTCACATACAGCTCAGCTATCTTCTTCATCGGATAGTAGATCTTATAAGAGACGAAGTGAGCACACTTTGTTAATCTGTCCACAATCACCCAAACTGAATCATATCCCCAAGGAGATCTCGGTAAACCCGTGATGAAATTCATCGAAATGCTCTCCCATTTCCAAGTCCGAATCTCCAACGGTGTCAACTTGCCACCAGGCCTTCCATGATCGGCCTTAACACGCTTGCAAGTAAAGCACTCTGAAACAAATCTGGCTATGTCACTCTTCATCACATGCCACCAGGCATTCTGCTTCAAGTCATGATACATCTTGGTAGATCCTGGATGGTATGCAACGCTCGAACCATGAGCTTATCTGTATAATATATCTCGGATGTCCATAACAGCGGGGACACAAAATATGCAACGGTACTTCAACGTACCCGCAGCATCAATCGAGAAATCAGGTAACTCCCCTTTCTCAACTCTACGATATAAATGCAGCAGATCTGGATCATCTTTCTGATGTAACCTCGTAAGCGCAATCCAAGAAGGTTCTGCTGCTACCAAACTACTCTGCAAGTCGCAGCACCCCACAGAAATGTCCATCAAAAGAAATTCTTCCACTAATCGCTCGGCGGAGAGATTAAAAATCTTCCCTGTCTTCCGGCTTAGGGCGTCAGCCACCACATTAGCCTTGCCCGGATGGTACTGGATCTCAACATCGTAGTCGACAACATACTCCAACCATCGCCGCTGACGCAGATTCAACTCCTTCTGGGTGAAGACATACTTTAAACTCTTATGATCAGTAAAAATCTTGCACTACGCACCATAAAGTAGATGCCTCCACAACTTCAGCGCAAATATCACGGCTGCAAATTCCAAGTCATGCGTAGGGTAGTTCTTCTCATGAGTCTTCAGTTGTCTAGACCCATACACAATCACTTTTCCGTCTTGCATCAACACGCAACCAAGTCCAACATGCGATGCATCCACAAAAATATCATAATCCATGCCCTCCGTAGGCAGAGTCAAAACGGGAGCAGTGCACAATCTGTTCTTGAGCTCTAGGAAGGCTTCCTCGCACTTCTCTCTCCAAACAAAAACCACATTCTTCTGAGTCAATCTAGTGAAAGGTGTAGCCAGGGTAGAGAAACCATCCACAAATCTCCTGTAATAGCCGGCCAACCCCAAGAAGCTCCTAATCTCCTTTGGTGTGTCGGGCCTGCTCCATTCCAACACTACAGCTATCTTCTCTGGGTCAACTGAAATCCCATGCCTATTCACCACATGGCCTGGAAACGAAACCTAAGGCAACCAAAACTCGCACTTACTCAACTTGGCGTACAACTTATGGTCCCTCAAAGCAGATAAAACTAAACGCAGATGCTGGTCATGCTCCTCAGCATTGCAGGAATATACTAGAACATCGTCGATAAACACGACTACGAACTTATCCAGAAAATCCTTGAACACCTGATTCATCATATCCATAAAGGATGAGGACGTGTTGGTCAAACCAAACGACATTACCAGAAATTCAAAATGCCCATGCCTCGACCGAAAGGCAGTCCGTGGAACATCTGACTTACGGATCCTGAGCTGATGGTAGCCAGAACGAAGATCAATATTCAAAAACACCGCGCTACCGCGCAACTGATCAAACAAGTCGTCAATCCTCGGCAGGGGATACCTGTTCTTAATAGTGACCTTATTCAACTCTTTATAATCGATGTAAAGCCTCATTGATCCATCCTTATTTTTAACAAATAGAACAAAAGCACCCCAATGCGATGAACTCGGCCTTATAAAACCTTTCGCTAACAACTCATCCAGCTGGATACACAACTCCTCCAGCTCTCGCAGGGCCATCTGATACGGCACCTTCGCAATATGACGTGTGCCCGGCTCCAAGTCAATCACGCACTCAACATCTCTATCAGGTGGGAGACCAGGAAGATCATCAGGAAACACAACCGAGAACTCGCGCACAACAAGAATTTCTTCTAAATGCAGCAAACTACCAACGGTCCCCAAAATTGAGACCAAACAAGCAAAATAGACGAAAACTAGAAGCGTCCGAGCACATACCGCAGAAATAACTGGAGAGTCCTGGCACGAATCACCATAAACACTCCCAGGCTGACCGTTGTCCTTTACGAAGTCCAAGCGCTTACCCTTGCACTGGATAACTGCATCATACCTGGACAACCAATCCATGCCTAGGATAACATCAAAGTCTTCCAAGTCGATCACCTTTAGATCTGCCTTAGCTAGAAAATCCCCTAACACAATCGGACAATCCTTAATGCCCTGATCTGAAACCACAGAATCACTAGAAGGGAACTTGACGCAAAAGTCATCCCCAACTTGATCTAGATCCAAATGGTACCGATCCACGAAGGCTCTAGCCACAAATGAGTGGGTAGCGCCAGAGTCGAAAGAGGACACGCGCGCAGCGGTTCTTTACCTTAAATCTTCCTATAAAGTTGCGTACGCATCTAAGGAAACAATTGGTAAAACTAGAACTACAACTAAAACGTTAAAACTAGGGAGAAAGTCTAACCTAAAATGACCTGAGTTGAAGTCTGCGCTTCCTCCGAAGAAATCACGTTCAACTTTTCTTTACCTTTATCCAATCGCTGAGGCGGTGGCAATGCCTGGAGTGGCACTGGCTGCATCACAGGCTGGAGCTGTGGGCACTGAGCCTTGATATGCCCTTCTTGACCACAAAGAAAACAGCCCCTTGTCTTAAACCTATCCTTTCCCCAGCAATGGGCAACATCATGCCTTGGCCGTTTACATGCAAAACAGAATAAATCTTTCCTGGGAGCACCTTGTATTGCATGCACCAGCTCCTTCTTCTGAGCTCCTAACCTTTTGAAACATCTCTCAAAGGGGTGGCCTGACCGACCACAGAAGCTACAAACCTCCTTGCTCTTCTTCCTTGAAGCCGCATCGGGCACCTGAGGGCTCTTTCCTTCAACAGATTTCCTCTTATCGTTTCTCTTCTGCTGGCCTCTGTGCTTAGCATTTTCGATTGCCTCGACCTTCAAGGCAGCTTCTACCACACCAGCATAACTCACTGCTCCATAAGCACCAGCTAGTTGTTGGATGTCACTTCTTAGGCCACTAAGAAAACGCTTAATTTGATCTGCTTCAACACTCACCAATCCAGGAGCAAACCGATTTAATTTGCTGAACTCGATCTCATACTCACTAACTGTGAGCTGCCTTTGCTTCAAATGATGCAAAAAATCATTCATCAGACGGTCCCGCTCGACCGAGGGTAGAAACTTTCCCAATAGTATCTCCTTAAAGGACTCCCAAGAACATCCTTCCTTCAAGCTCTCCTTTTCTCGTAACCACCAACTCTTTGCTAGCCCTTTAAGCTGATAAGCAACGATCATCACCCTCTGATCGTCTGTGACTCCAGAATAAGAAACCATCTCCTCAATTACTATCAGCCAATCATCCAAGACCATGAAGTCTGCTTTTCCATCATAAGAAGGTGGTCCAAGTCGCTGAAACTGATAGATAAACGTCATCTCTAGTGGTACGACTACTGGAGGCACTAGAGGAGCAGGAGGGGCAGGAACAGCTAGACCCACAGCAGTATCCTGCACTCTCGGAGCTAGCCCCGACATAACTGATATCAGAGACTGGATCTGGGACTGCACATCCACCATCTGCCTTGATAAGGTCTCGTTGATCTGTCACAGACCTTCTATCATTGCATTGCTCTGAGCACCCGAAGACTCGCCCTCAAATTGGGGAGTCTGCCTTGTCGCAGGACGCTTCAACATCCTATAATCGAATTAGCACTAATCAAGACCTAGCCCAACTGCTAGTACAAAACTATCAGGTACAGACAAAACATACTTAAATATGAGCTTCAACTGCTAACTTGCTCTGAGATTTTGTTTGTACAATGATGATGTTATGTTTAACCTAGGATGGTTTACCACCATCACGCTAACTCATGTGCTTAGACCATTAATGCATGAATTTGTATTCTTTTTGACTCAAAACCATGTGTGTACATATGTCATCATGCAAATCTTTAGCTTGACACGTTGTGTTTATGCAATGTTATGTTATGCATGTTGTGCTATGCATTCTAAAAAGACCTTAATGCATGTCATTGGCGGCGTATACATGAAAATGTTATGCATCTCATACTACATAACATTTGCATGCAACAGAAAAAAAGAAAACGTGTTAGTCGCAGCCATGTGGTGAGGTTATGCATCCCATACTACATAGCCCTCACATGTTGCCTCCAATGGTGGATCCATATACAAATACATATTATGCATCTCATACTACATAATATGCACTGTATACTTTTATTCATACATATGAGTGAAGTGTTTATGCTTCAGCCAAGATGCACTGATGACATATCGGTGTGTGTATGATATGACACTAAACAACTAACACTAATAAGGGAAAGTTGCCCGACCAATTATCAAGCAACCTCCCTCTGATACCAACTATCACGACCCGCATTTTCTCAATGATTAAATCATATCAGAGCAAGATAAAATACGTGTCGTGATGCCATGTCGTGCAGAGGATAACTGCACATACTCAGGCACAACTCCAGACTTTAGATTTTTAAGGAAAATTCATAGTTTAATATGAAAGAAAACCAGTTAAGTTTGATGGTCGTATCCCTCGGCGCAGTGGATCAGTTAATCCATAATTAAAAATATGTTTATACGCAGCGGAAAATACTTTGGTTAAGTTGGTTTAACATCCTACATGAGTGAAAACATCCCCGAAGAACAACTCATGAAGTGCAGGACTCTAGATTTATCATAGTATAAGAAAAATAGCTTTTTACGTTACTAGGGAAAGTAGTGCTTTAGTTTTATAAACATTTCGTGCATGAGGTACCTATAGTAATGCTTTTAGGGTTTAAAAAAATACCTAACATGCAACCTAGTATAAAACATTCCCAGAAGCAAGTAAACAACCTTCAAAAGGCAAAATAATAGTTCTCAGTTCATATCTAGCATCACAAGCAAGCCACTAGTGGGCGTCAACAACCTGAAACGAACCCACTAGTGAGTATGTATGTCTATACAGAAAGAAGAAAACTACCTCACAAGGTCGAGGTACAACACTCTCAGCAACCCCGGAGGCCACAAGTAAGCTCCACCAGAACACTAGCCGCTCAATCGGCTACAACCTGAACCTAAGGCATTCAAAGAAAGAACGCCTCAGCAAGCAAATAATCAAAAGAAAACTGAAGCATTAGATTCATAAGTAATGAGGGAAGGGCTTACCAACCCTACAACAAGTGCTATCAACAAAAGAGCAAAACGGAACTGAACAATACAGTAAGGGTAAAACACTGCCCAAGACAACATCCCAACGCACCAAGTACAAGAAAAAAAAACAGCATGCTCTGCTAAAAACTGCCGAAGCAAAAGGCAAGCATATACCAACATAACCACTTTAAAGAAAGGAACTAACAGTCTTAACTTGTGAATCATTAGTAGTGACAGAGTCCTGTGTCTGGGTTGGTGACCAAAAACAGTCCTCATCCAAACACCTAGACTCATAAATACTCAAGGGTACAACGGTGGCAGCCTAAAGGTCCAACACACCAACAAAACCAGCCAAACCAGGGCCAAAATGGTGCTAACACACCAACAAAACCAGCCCAAACCAGGGCCAAAATGGTGCCAACGCACCAGCAAAACCAGCCCAAACCAGGGCCAAAATGGTGGGACCACGGCTCTACACCCAAACCACCCCTTACAGAGTCAACAAGCAAACCACTTGCTATAATTCACGATTCGGCCTTCAAAACCAGCCGAAAAACATCAACAAATCAACATAAACCCATCCTAACACACTCGGGAGAAAACACCAGCTTAAGGTAAAAGGCGTCGAGTCCACTCGGCGCTAAAAGACTTAGCCACAAAATACTAACTGGACGATGGCGTTGAGTGAGTTCAGCTCACTCAACGCCAAAAGACTTAGAGAAAATTCTTCTGGCTAGATGGCATTGAGTGAGTTCAGCTCACTCAACGCCAAAAGACTTAGAGAAAACTACTAGACAATGACGTTGAGTAAGTGCACCTCACTCAATGCCAAAAGCAGACGGCGTTGAGTGAGCTCCACTCACTCAACGCCCTTTCTCTGGGCAATGACGTTGAGTGAGTGCACCTCACTCAACGCCAAAGGCAGACGTCGTTGAGTGAGCTCCACTCACTCAACGCCAAAAGACTTAGACTGATTCTCTGTCAAGATGACATTGAGTGAGTACAGCTCACTCAACGTCAAAGGCCGACGACGTTGAGTGGGCCCCACTCACTCAACGTTTTTGGACTTAGCTTACAGACCACTCAACGTCTGCTAACCCGAGAGTTAATACTTGGCTAAAAAAAATTCTTTCTACCCCTTCGACCCGGCTACAGCATCACCCGAGCTAGCCTAAACTTAGGAACTAACCTGCTACCTCCAGCCACTACCTGGACACAAAAAGAGCAACAAAGAGAGAGAAAAACTAAAAATCTGGGCAATATCTATAGCAATTTGGCTTTGTTCAAAGGCTGGAACAACCCTAGCTTCTAGGAGAGCAAACTACACTACTCTACATGAACAACCAGGAAAATATAATCATGAAAAGAAGAGCTTGGCAAGGGTAAAGAGCACCACTTGCCTCAACCTTCAAGACAACAGCTGCTCTTCCAATTCCAGCACAGCTAGGCACAAACCGGCCACAAAACAGCAACCTGAAGCTAAAACAGGGGGAAAAACTAAGCTACCAGACAATCTCTAGCTTCTAAAACAGCCTTAGGGCAAGGAAAACTTACGTAGGAAGGAAGATCTGAGTGAGAGCAGTCCAGATCTGCCCTTACCCGAGAAAACTGAGCCCTAAATCAACAGAAATCGCCGGCCTGGAGCTCCAGCACTTCCGTCGCCTGAAGCTTCCGTTGGAGCTTTTTCGTCTCTCTCTTTGGGAAAGAAGAAGGAGATATAATAAAATAAGCCTTATTCTATTATATCCAACCACCAAGCTAATAAACTAATACTACAAAGTCAGCCATTAGCTATAAAATATGATAAAATCTTATCATATAAATTACAACCACCTAACAGCCGCTACCTATGCTATTACCGCCACCAAATAGACAACATTCTGCCACTATAGCCCATCATAGTGGCATAGTCTATGCAACTTCTGCCACCAAAATAAATAAAAGCTTAATATAATATTATTCAAAGATTAAATAATACTATATTAATTAATCAAATAAAATGTCAAAACGACGCGAAAATTCCAACTATCTTGGAATTTAACGAAATTCACACCGTATCTAAAAACCCACGCTATGAATCTAGTGGCGAAGTCGAAATCGTCCTCCGACAAGCAAAACTCAGACTAACATTTCCCGAAGCCAAAACACAAGCATTCCCGAAGAGGCACCACCGAGTCACCAAACCAGACTCCGGCTTGCTAGGGAATCTTGCAAACAGGCTACAAAACAAGTCACTCAGGGGCCTAAAGAGCTAAGACCACGCTCTAACAACGGCAAAGACCGGAAATGCGTTAACGTAAGGCCAAACAAAGATTAAACAGTCGCAGAAAAAACCGGGGGCGTTACAACTGTATTTACATATAATGTTATAAAAAACTGTATTTCATGTGTAATACATGACTGTATTTGCATATAGTGTTATATACAACTGTATTCTAGGTATATTGTAAGACTGTATTGACACATAGTGTGAAATACAACTGTATTCCAAGTGTAATATAGGAATGTATTTGCATCTAATGTTATAGACAACTGTATTCCATGTGTAATACATGACTGTATTTGCATATAGTTTTATATATAATTGTATTCCATGTGTAATACATGACTGTATTTGTATATAGTGTTATATACAATTGTATTCCATGTGTAATACAGGACTGTATTTGCATATAGTATATTATACAACTGTATAATATAGGACTGTATTTGCATACAGTATTATATATAATTGTATTTCAAGTGTAAGATACAATTGTATTTGTATATATAACTGTATTTCAGGTGTAATGTACCACTTTACATACAACTATATTTGCATATAGTCTAATTTTCGACAGTATTTGCTTACTCAGATGCATGACAACAAATATTTGAGCTGTCGGTGTGCGGTCTCAACATTCGTGGCGAATGCCCGTCCTTTCCTCGAGGTCATTTCTGAGGAATCAAAGGTTGTTCTAAGGGAAACAAATGTTTTACCTTTATTCTTCATTCTGGCATTGCCGCAAAACATCCCGCTCTTATATGTCCTCGTGAAGCTATACAGAAGGGACAATGAGTGTTTCCTTTTAGGAAGTCACTACCTCAAACTAACAGTTAATGAAGTTGCCATGATTCTGGGGCTACCAAATCGTCGTCGAGATTTCCCTTTTGCTAGACTCCCCTATTTGGAGTTATCTCACAGGGACTTGATCAACGAAATGTGCCTTCTTGTGAATGAAGAATGGTCCCTCAAGCTCGAGCAAAGACGAGTAAATGCACTCATTGGGTATTTGTTGATTGTGTTTTTCTTCCCAATGAAGACTCTAAAGATTCCGACATGTTTGAGTTTGCTGGAGGATGGTATAGGTGCCTTGAGAGAGTACAATTGACCTAAGGTCATTCATGCATTCTTGCATTCACAGCTAGATTGCCTGAGTCGGGTCAATGCAGTTCGAGATGCTGCACCTGTTTAGGCTACTTTGAAAGCTGCTCGATAGTTGTGTTGGTAAGAAATGTGTTTACAATTTGGTTACTGATTTATTAATTATTCAAACTAACATGTATTTTTGTAGGTGTGGTTTTTTGAGCACATCAATGTTCAAAAAGTAGTACAATTCCTAGCTCGGCCTCAAATTTGTCGGTGGTCGGACAAAATAAGATACACTGCAAAGTTTTGTTTGAATTTGTCGAGTGAGCTCAAGAAACCCAAACAGGTATTATTAATTAACTTCTTAATTAATACCAAGTTTTGTCGCTATGTAACTCTAATACATTTTGTTATATCTTATAGGTTAGATACAGGTTTGGAAGTGTGAAGAATGATGAGAAGAGGTTGCTAGGACCGGAGGAGGCGAATTCTTCATGTCACCTTATTGATTTCCTACATTGGAAAAATAAGTATCATTGTACTTGTAGTAATGAACTTGATTTCGAAAATATTAAGATAAAAAGTAGTACTTGATGCTATAGTGTTTTTCTTCTAATGTCTTTTTATTCGTGCGTTCGAAACCCCTTTCGGTTGCTTTTTCGGCGGGTCCCTTAATAACGTTACCTTTTTTCCATTATGATTGACACCCCCACCCCCAATGACCACAGACTGAACCTTTTGTGCCAAATCATTCATCGATGTCATAACAAGTTCCTTTGCCGGTTGGCAGCTCTCAATTTGTAGGGCTAAATCATATGTAAATCTCATTAAATAGATCCTGAAAACCACATTTGAATCGGATTGTGCCAGTTCTCTTGAGTATGGAAGGTAGATACCTTTCTTAGCATGCAAACTGAATCGCTTGAGAAAATATTGGTCGGGAATATGTTTTATATTTTTATGAATGAATATTCGCAAAACATGCTTGCATATAATACCTTTTGTTTCAAATCCTCGACAAGAACATGTAGCTTCGCCGATAATAACATTGAAGTTTATGAACCATCTTTTACTGTCAACACTTTCGTCACACTGCGAGGTCACATATGAAATACTATTATGCATGTATCTCGTCTCATCGACTATACTAACTCCAACAGCCCCCTCCATGAATGATTTCTCAAAGATAGAAAACATTTTCCTGGTGTAAACCTTCGAAGCCTACTTCAGTAGCATGGAACCTTTATATTTTAAGTCGACAGTACCCTGCGTGTACTTAAAATCTTCGTCAAACTCAGCTTTACGCCATGTTGAAACTAGTTTCTCCAACCCAATGAAAGACTCTACAATAGAGCTGGTTGCCTTGGAACAACCATGCAATCCATGATTTGCCGATTCGCTCCGTTGTGTCGACAAAATGCTAAGATCCAACACATTCTTGTTATACGCAGTTGACCACTTCCTCCTAACTGCGTATAGGACTCGCAACCATCTGTTGTCATGTAAACTTCCTTTTAACATCATCTCGTTCCAATAACGATCAAACTCATACTCACAGTCACACTTGCTCATGCATTGGTGGAATAAACCTCGAACATCTTTATTATGGTTGAAGCAATGGACTTTAGAAGGAGCTTTCTTTGAGATGTGCCATTGACATAATCGATGCCGGCTGGTGGTGAGAACACGCTCAATTGCAATCGCCATAGTTTGATCTTGGTCAGTAAAAATTATTGTAGGTTGTTTACCACCAACGAACTTAAGAAATGTTTCAAAAACCCAGCAAAAAGAATCAATGGTTTCTTCTGCAATGAAAGTGCAACCAACACAAACACTCTGCCAATGATTGTTCACACCAATAAATGCAGCGCACGCCAAATTATATTTATTTAATCTGTATGTGATATCAAAAATAATAACATCAGCGAAACAATCATAATCAATCTTACCACGACCATCAATCCAAAAAAACTTGATCAACCTATTTTGTTCATTTATCTGGACTTCATATGAGAACATATTATCCTCAAGTTGTCTTGCTTGTAGTATCTTCAATAAACTAGTTGAATCACCACTTTCAATCAAAGCTTTTTACCGCATTGCACATAATTATAGGCATCAGTCTTGGTGAAACCGACGTTTTGAACACCTCCAACTTCTTCGGAGAGAAAATTGTACGCTTGCACTGTTTTTATACCAGTCTCTGACATATTTTTTAATAGATTGCCCTGCATATCCAATACCTTTCGATATGACCTCAACAAATGCTGTTCTTTTTCAGATGCAAGGGGATGATTATGCTCCTCCACAAACTTTGCAACCGTCCAGTTCTTACCATCTGTATCCGTTTTAAAATGACAACATGCAAGAGAACCAGTCCGAGTATCTAATTTGCGATATTTAATCGGTGACGGTTTTGTGTGTTTCTTTCCTGCCTTTGAGCAACTGTATTCACGGACTTTGATAATTCTGGTGTGTGTGTAATAAATAATATGTTGCCTACGAACACTGAAACCGATTTTGTGAGCGTATTGACAATACAAAGCACATGTATCTTCCTCCGAATGGACAACAGGAAAACATAGATGTCCTTTTTTGATCCGCAGGTTAAAAAAATATATTAACCACTTTCTCAAATCGATCATGAAAGAAAGACTCCCTTTCTTAAGTCAGGAAAGAAAGGCTAAGAAATATTTACACCAATTTTTTCCTCCATTTGACCACTACTATTCCCTTTCTCCATGGGCAATAGAAAAAGCCAAGCTTATCGTCTTATATTATACCTGAAATATAGTTGTACATTACACTATAAGCAAATACAGTTGTATATTATATCTGAAATACAATTGTACATTACATTATATGCAAATACAGTTGCATATTATACCTGAAATACAGTTGTACATTACACTATATGCAAATACAGTTGTATATTATATCTGAAATACAGTTGTATATTATACTATATGCAAATACAGACGTATATTATACCTGACATATAGTTCTATATACAGTTACAATGACAATCACTTGAAATACAGTTGCAATGACAATCACTTGAAATAAAGTTGCACAAACAATCACTTGAAGTACAGTTGCACAAACAAACACTTGAAATATAGTTCTGAAAAATAGTTCAACATATGCAAAGAGATGTCAAAAGATCGCTCAGTCCTGTTGCTGGAAAAATAGTCATACTTGGTTCTTCTCAAGCCCTCCTTCAGCGAGAAAATATGCTGGGAAAGCTGTCGTAGATTGCGATCGCGCAGAGAGGAATAGTTGTTTAACGACGACGCCTACATTAACATGGTGAACTCGCCGGAGTTCGCCTCAAGGGAAATCTGCTGGAGTCCGCCTCAACTGGGCCGACGATTTCCACTTCGGTCGCCTAGGTTACGTTAGGGAAGAAGAGGGAAACCTGAAAAATGAAGTGGACCCGCATTTTTTGAAAGCGGTATTTAAACACTCTCCTAGCACAGGAAACACTACACACAACAAAGGGCTCGGCTAATATTGATTTGGAGAAATATGAACAAAAAAGTTAAATATTAGCATTTAAATATATTTCTATATTAAGTTGATTTTCGAGATTTGAAAAAAAAACTAAAATATTGGCATTTAAATAATATATTATATTCATATTAGATATCCCCACAAAATGCTCTTCCTTCGCGTTTTTTAGTTTTTGTTTGTCTCATCCTGTTTGTTGTTTCCTCCCCGCCCCAACATTATCTCTCTCCCGGTTCTAGATTTAGGAACGGAGCCCGGTTGTAATAATCACTCCAATCCAAGCGGGCTTCGCTCGCGGGCTAACAGGCTGCTCCCGCAGGCATTTTCGGTGGGGGCGGCAATATTTGGCGGTTCTGCTGGGGAGAGAACATTCGGCGGATGCTACGCCCGCATACACATTCGTCGGGTGCGGCCGACAATTTTCTCGGGTTAGCTCGCAGATGATCATGACTTTTTCCCAAGTTGCAGATATACATACATGCTACAAATGTTTTCGAGCGAAAAAAATAACGAATTTAATCAGATCCTTCCAACACGGTACCTCATTACTAACCTTCGCCTTGTTTGGAATAGTATCTGCCATTAACAATCCAACAATGACAACGTAATGTGAATGCGAATGAAATTTCGACCTATCTGCGACTGGAAAGGTGCTTCTCATCTTCAAGTGGATATGATCAAGAAAGAAAAACAATGTGATATTCATATAAAAGAGGGGACACGTGTCACAATCTCAACGGCCCGACCCGTCTTCAAATCCGGAGACGGAGCCCATATTAAGGGTGTGAGTAGTTTGGTTTGAGTCGGTTTAGACTCAAATCGAAACCGAACCGACGTGTCTCGGTTTTCGGTTTGTCTAAACCGACCCGAACCGAACCCGGTCGGTTCGGTTTTTTAAATGTTTTTGACGGTTCGTTGTAGTTTTTTTACAAGCTTAATTCCAACCATTTATTTTCCAAAATTAATTTAGATTAAAATAACATTATAATAAATTCGTTGATACGAGGTCATAAAATTGTCTTATTGTTCAATTCTAAGTAATACAGTCAGTATGGATACTACATCCCAACTGAATCCCAAACAGCAATAAAATTTGATGATATCATATCTCCTGTACCGATCAAAAAATTTTAGCAATTTCAATTTAAATTCAGCTAATTTCTTACGTGAATCAAAAGAAATAAAATCAATAATATGCAGATTCAATTAAATGATATTTACTGAACACCATTTAATGTAATACCAGTTAACAGATAGGTGGCCTGAGCTCGTTTGAACTGACAATGAATCACTATAAAAGTAACACGAGATTTCAAAGAATAAAAGGGGAACTCAAGTATTCATCAACTACCAAATTTAAGATATGCATGAAAATTATTATTAGAATTTAGAGCCTATACATAATTAAAAATTAATATAATATAAGTCGGTTCGGTTTGATGGGTTTTTGCAACATGAAAGTCGACCCGAACCGATAAGTCTTCGGTTTTCAAAATCTCCAAACCGAACCGACACCGGACTGGGCGGATCGGTTTCAAAATCGGTGCGGTTCGGATGGTTCGGTCAGTTTTGTCGGTTTTCGGTTTTCACTCCTAACCCTTAGCCCATATAGAAAAATTTTGCCCAAATCGAAAGTGTCGAACGAGCACGAATGTGAAGAAAAACATCTTATGATAAAGAACTAAAGTACATTATAGCCGGTTATCTAATAGCGAAAAAGGCAGTGCACCACAAAACGAGAATATATGATTCGTTGAGAAAGACTGCATGAGAGCGAAGCAAGTTAGAAACAATGTTTTCAGTGTTCTTGTGCTATTAGAGGAAAGTGTGTGAAATACATAGTTCTTGTTGGAATTTCTGGCCACAGAAACACAATTTTTGGAAACAACTAAATACATAATGTAACGTCCCGAAATTCAAAGGAGCAAAGGGGGACGTTTTGGGTCTGTTTGGGTTCTGGCAGCAGGCACACGGCTTGGGACACGGGCGTGTCTCAGGGCGTGTCAAGCCTGTGTCGACACTGAGACGGGAAGTCGACACTTTGGTCTCGACATGATGTCGAGACGGGCGTGTTGACCCGTGTCGACACTTAGCCCGCGAAGTCGACACTCTGCGTTCAACGAAGTGTCGATACATGGCACACGGCCTGCGACACGGGCGTGTCGCAGGGCGTGTCAACCTGTGTCGACACTCGTCCCGGGAAGTCGACACTTTGGTCTCGACATTGTGTCGAGACAAGGCACACGGCCTAGGACACGGGCATGTCCAAGGCCGTGTCATCAGGTCGACGATCTTCGCTCTACGAAGTGTCGAGTGTCGAGACCGTGTACACGACCTGGAGCTCAGGCGTGTTAAGGTGACACGGGTAAGGACACGGGCGTGTCCTAGAACCCGTGCAGTGCTCGGGTTGTTTTCGGGGAAAAATGATGGGAGTACACGGCCGGCCACACGGCCGTGTGAGGTGGAACACGGGCGTGTCAGCTCGAACATGGGCGTGTTCGATACCTGTGTGTTGTTCCAGGCGATTCGATTTTGACGGCGAATGAGGCACACGGCCCTGGACACGTGCGTGTGTCAGGCCGTGTTCGGTCCAGATTGGGCATTTCAATCCCGAATCAAAGCCGTTCGTTTCTTTATTTTGGGATACAACGGCTGGGGGTTGTTCCTGAAGGGATATACCCGAGATTGGACTTAGAAACCCTCACTTTTCTTAAGTTATCATCTTTCTAAAAGCTTAGAGAGAGAGGAGAGCCAAGGAAGGAAGAAGGAGCTAGATCCGGCCATTGGAGGAGCTTCAAAGCTCCAAATCGAGAGCCGACTCCGGATCCACGGAGGCAAAGCTAGTGCGGTGCTTTTCATCCGCTTACTTTTCAATGACGCCAAAGAGGAACGCTAGGGTAACGATTCTCTTCTTGAGCATGAGTAGCTCTCCTTCTTTGCATAGGAAGCCCGCTCTCGCGAGTTTGCGGAGAGTTGGAGGCGTTCCTTCGGATAGATATGTGAAGTCCCCGTTGTTTAGAGTCCGTAAGCGAGAACGGACATAGGCATGCTGTGTGAAGCCTACTCGGACATGTTGGTCTGGATCGGTGATGTTGCATTGCATAAATGCCGGAGAAGACTCCGTGCTATTGATTGTTTTTCGGGTTTTCTACGCGCTAGATTGCAGCAGAGAGCCTTGGGGACTAACCCAAAGGTGCACCCGGAAAACTGGGTGGATACGAGATCTTGCCAACTTTGTGGCCCGAGAGCCAACTTGAACATAACCGGGTTATGTGAATTGTGTTGGAAATGAGACTCGGGAGAAGTTTAACCCGCGCATATGGCTTAAATTGTCGTTGCGATGTGAGCACGGGTTAGATGGAACCATACCCGTTCTATGTCGTTCGGTTAAAGAGACCTAAAGGCACGTGGCACTTGCCGTTGACATAGATTAGGGTCTTCGGCAGTCAATGACTTAAATTGTCGTGACCCAGGCCAGGAAGACAAAATGCTCATATGTTTGGACGTCATAGTGGCGGTGGTGAGTTCGGAATGTCTATGGCTTTAATTGACGTGACATCGACCGATTCACCGAGAATGTGCCCTGAGAGCACGGGGCGTGTGGCCGTGCGAGCCAACGTCTGCGATGAATGGCTATGTATATTTATATTGCTCGCTTATGCTAATGAAATGCAGGGAAGGAGCATCGCCGCCTCGAGTTGGGGGCGGGATCATTATAATTTGGTCAGCATTGCTGACCGTTGCCTTGTTTTGCCACCGTGCGGTGGTTTGTTGTTTGCAGGTGCTGCTGGACCAAGCGGTCAATAGCGGGCTAAAGCCCAAGTGCGATGACGGCCCTCGAAGGCCTATTTTGGAAGTGTTTACTGTTTTATACATGTATGACCGGCCTGCGTGTCGTGGTTTGTAAATCATGTAATATCAAGTGAAACATTTTGTAAGGCCTTAAGGCTTATGTTGCTATTTTGTATAACATTCATATTTCGGATTAGTGGACATTCATGCTTTAGTGCTGGGTTCTTTAATGCAACTTTTATAAACTGCTTCCGATAGAATGCTCTGTGTAGGACGTTGATTAGTTGGATGGTTTCCATGAGTAACCACCCGGTCTGTCTGTGGTATATGGCGTCGGGCCCCGGCCGGACCTACTGCTATATGCTATGTGACGGATAGGGGGTGTTACACATAATCACAAGAAAATAGGTATTTTGCACAATTTTATTAGCACAATAAAATTAATAAGTACTCAAATTAAGAGATACAAATCTAAAAATATAATGAAGAAGAACTCGGGGTACGAAAATTCTCATGAGTAATATAAATTTAACTGCAACCCGTAAAACGGACGCACAAGATTCGTACAAGAACGAATATTTTGTCGTCATCAGACGACCAACCTCCGCCGAAAAGTGATCCAAGTCAGAACTTGACGTTGTCGCGAATGCGCTGCCCGCCAAATTCACCACTTGTGCACAACCACCACTACCTGCGAGCATGCAACCATCAAGCACCGCACACATTGCCGCAGCTTACGAATCAGACGCCTTGTCGCTACCCGCATGCTTTTGCTCTTTGTAGCCGATGCAACCCGTGATTGGATGTCGATGCTCACTATCACATTTGGTCGTGCACTATCGCTCTCCTCTTCAAGGTTTTACTTCTCTTTGTTTGGCTTTTGGTGTGATCTTCGTATCTTGTCATCCTCTCATTTTATGGAGTCATTTCACATGTTTTGGCCTCTTTCCGAGAAACTTCCACACATGTGTCATTTGAAGCACATGAGCGGCTTGGAGAAAAGTTTGTATTGGTGGCCAGTAAGTGGGGATGGTGAAACATGTGACTTTAAAATTCAAAATAAACTTAATAAGGAGTGGTTTGAAAACTCCTTATCAAGGAGGTCTCGGGTTCGATCCCCGGCCTCAACAACCCGCCTGTGTATGGAGAGGGGTTGGGGTGCATGGCCTGCAGGCTTGAATGTGAAAGGCTGACTACTAGTGGTGGGCCCGGGTCTGGACCTTGGTAGGCCGGCGGTGCCAGCGGGTTCCCATGGGATGGGCCTGGACCGTTACACCTCTGCACCACCTCGACCATCCACCATGTCACCCGCATAAATCATGGACATATCACTTCGCACTGTGATCCCCATCAGTCGGTATAGACTACTGAACTGCACAACCATCATAAGCATGATACACCTGCATGTCACAGCCAAAACTCCTTTTATTGCCGCAAAAACTGCAACTACTTGAGTCCAAACTGCCCGACGATATCGGATTTTTGCACAACTTGGGCAAAAATGTACCAGATGTACCCTCTCAAACTTGCGGACCACCCCATCATGCATCTGTATGTCCACCGTCCATGTACATGTAACCTCACAACCGAAGCTGTCACCCAAATAAATTGACCTAGTCGTCACTTCCAGAGAACTGAACATAGACGCATTCAAGCATATGTGTTGCAATGCACCATAATCTAATATTCATCCGTTGATAGAGTCGTCGTGACTCTTAGTGATTGCATAAAGACCACCACTCTCCACTCCCAGATCTAGCGTCACTACACCCGCATCATGGACGTCTCCAGAACTCTGCACATGTTGCGGGAAATTTCTCCTTATGTGACTGCTTTGTCTATAGTGGTAGCAAATAACTCTCTTCTTTGACGCCGACCTAACTTGTGCACCCCTCGATCCCCTATCGAATGCTCTCCCCTGTCTATCTACCGCCAAAATATGCTCACCCCCAAGAGTGGGGTCCTTCATCTGATTGGATAGTAAAGATGATGTGACCTCCTCCAACTCTATTGTATTCTTCTCATATAGAAGTGTGATCACCATGTGTTTAAAGGACGGCGAGAGCGAATTAAGAAGTAATAGAGCCTTATCTTTTTCCTCCACCTTCGCACCAAGTCACATGCATTTAGTTTATAAGTATGTTGAACACTTTAAAGTGCTCCTGCAGGTTGTCACACACCTGCATCTTCAGCTCATACAGTCATTGTTTTGACAACAACCTTGTGATCAACAACTTGCCAAGATACAATCTCTCAAGCTTCTCTCAAAACTTGATTGTAGTCTACTCAACATCAATGTTAAAGAGCACCGTGTCGTCAACACGCGTCCTGATGGAGCTAGTGGCACATCACCCAAGTCAATCCACTCCTCGTCCTTCACTTCATCGGTCAATTTTTCTCGTCCCCGCAAAACCCGCATTAGCCCGTGCTCAACTAACATAACTTTGACGCAAAATTGCCACAGACTAAAATTTTTACTACCATCGAACTTCTCCACCGAGTATCGAGCCAAAGTTGCATTCTTAATTCCATGCCATAATTGTCCTTCTGTACGACTAGGAGAGCTGATTAATTCAAGGTTGGATTTGAAAGGATGGGAAAAAGACCTAGTCTTTTAGCACCGCAAACAAATCTTTCCTTAAATATCCAATCAGTCACCTACAAACCAAACTTAAATACCACCTTTTGGGATTTTCAGTTGCAAAAGAGCAATCCTACGGAGCAATTAAATACAGAGTCACAAGAAAATACATATTTCACACAATTTTATTAGCAAAATAAAATTAATAAAAACTTAAATTAAGAGATACAAATCCAAAAATATACTGCAGCAGAACTCTGACTACAAAATTTCACAGAAGTAATATAAACTTAACTACAATCCGTTAAACAGACGCACATGATTCGTACCAGAACGAACTTTCATCGTCGTCAGACGACCAACCACCGCCACCACCACCGAGAAGAGATCGAAGTCAGGACTTGACCTTGCCGCAAACGTGCAACCCACCAACATCACCATTTGTGCACAACCACCACCTCCTATGAGCATGCAACCATCAAACACTGCACGCCTTGCCACAACCCGCAAATTAGACGTCTTGCCGCTACCCGCACGTTTTTGCTCTTTGTTGCCGATGCATCCCACAATCGGATGTCGGCGCTCATCGTTGTCTTCAGTCGTGCATTACCGCTGTACTCTTCAAAACTTTACCTCTCTTTGATTTGGGTTTTGGTGTGAACTTCATAGTTTGTCATCATCCTCTTTTATAGAGTCATTTCACATGTCTTGGCCTCTTTCAAGAACCCTCCTCTCATGTGCCCATTCAAAGCACATGAGCGGATTGCAGAAAAGTCCGCATTGGTTGGTGAAACATGTGACTCTGAAAGTTCAAAACCAACTTAACAAAAACAACGTTTTCAATGTTCTTGTGCTATTAGAGGAAAATGAGTGAAATGTCGATTTAGGATCAAAGGTTTCCTAAAGTCACACTAGCTCGAGTGCACAAGGAATCATAATTGCCTCAAAAAAGCATCTAAAATGAAAATTTTGAATGTAAATATGTACGAATTAAGGATCCGTTTGACACAGTGTTTTTGCTCCGATGAGCTCGGACAAAAACGCCCCCACATTGAATGTATGTTTGCCATGATAAAAGAAAAGAAAATTAGACTTGAACATAAAAAAAAGGACAAAGTTACTTATGCCAAGTCGTGAACCACAATTCCCAGCCACGGCGTTCACGACACTCCCTCCGTTTTCTACAAAACAGCGTCATTCATAATATTATGTTTGTTTTTTCTACCAATGAAAAACACAACTCATCCAAAAGGAGTTATTTTGCCTATTTAGAAAGTCACCCGCCATAAAACTATAGACTACAACATTTTTCAGAAAACAAAAAGAGGAAAAAAGCACTTCTAAATGGGACCTAAATGTAAATGAATTATTATTTTTAGATTTTTTTAAATAGTTCCTGCAATTTCTCCATTGGGCCTGTCCTTGAAAAGCATCTCATGATTTTTTGTATGCTAGAGTAGTTTTATAATCATTTACATAATTTAATGCAGTATTTAATATTCATGGCAGTAGCCAGTAACAGCAAGCCAGTTTTTTTGGGTGTGTACTTGGGAAGATAATGAGAAATTAGTAATCAGAATTGAATGCCCGACGGGTCTGGGGAGGGTAAAATGCGGCACAATCTGACGGATGTGAGCCACTGCACTTTATCAATTCGATAGATGCAAGCACGCAGAGATGCGTGCATATTTCATCACACATATCTCGAAGCGAGTTAAGATGTGCACGCATCTTCGCGCGATCTAAGATGGACTTGCAGCCGTCGGATCGCCTGCACTTTACGGTACAATGCATTTGCTGCACTTTATCCTCCCCAGACCCGCGTCATGATGGCTATGGGCCATTTAACTTAAATGGGCTCCTTATCATTTGCTTTTTTTAAGGCTTTTTTCATTCTGAACCGTGACGTGTGAGACGGTCTATGTGATGTTGTCACGGTTTCAGATAATAATGACTACTGTTATTCTCCACTGTGATGTGTTCTCTTTCTATTTTTCATAAATTTAGGCTCTGTTTGGAGACTTATTTTCACCGATCAAACGGTTACGATCGTATGAACACAGCTTTAATTACGGTCCGATTCATGCGGTTGTAACCGGTTGACCGGTGAAAATAAGTTCCCCCAAACGGAGCCTTAGACTCTGTTTTGCCAATAATTTTTGGGTCCTGCTAGCGTTCGTAGATTTGAGAGCGCGTTAAAAAATGGCCGCTGTATTACCAATCTAATCATCAACAATAAAGATGATTTTTTTAAAAAAGGCGAGTACACGCTTCGATCCGACGGCGAGCATTATTGATTTAACGGCGAGCAGGCCAATCATGCTCCTTCCTCAGAAAACGCTACCCTTAGCCAAAACAATTTTCTGTTTGACACGCCATCGGCGGTCGTAAACACATGAGTTAAACCATCATTTGTTAAGGATTACCTAACAAACACCATTCGTTTGAACATAAAAGTGGATGAAGTTACTTATGTGAGGCATTAACAAATGATAATTTAACCCTCGTGTTCATGACTTTCACCGCCGTGCCAAACGAGGCCTTAAACCCCCAATGGGTTTTTGAATCTGAGAAAGAAAAGATTTATAGGATCTGTTTGGGAGAAAAGTTTTAGGTGCGTATAACACATTATGAGTTATGAGTGTGGTGTGTTTCATGTTCTATTGAAGAAAACTTTATAAACTCTTGCTTGAATTCCATTAATGGGAAGGATGTAGCCATTGAAATGTGTTATTCTTGTTGAAAATTTTATTCATTTACATTCATTTTATTTAGCATTTTTAGTGATTTGTGTTTGGACTCTGCAAATTTGATGAGAATAGCTCAAAGTGCTTTGGAGTGAAGTCAAAATTGTTGGAGGAAAATTCTTGGTGAAATGATGAATCCTCTTTTGCCCCACTGTGTCAAATCTCTTTACTTTATAGGGTGTTGATGAGGCCGTCGTGATTTTTTTTAGGAAATTGGGGTGCTGTTAGCCCACTTCTTATGATCCCCACTAACTTAGTAGGATCATGAAGAAACTACTGTGCGCGCGATCGGCTTGCCCGATCCCCCGCATGGCCCGCGTAACCATCGCGACCGGATGCCGGCACCGTCGTCACCGACGTCAAACGATCTGTGCCCGGCCCGCCCCGCCGAGATCGGCGCCGCCCTCCTCCCGCGGCCGCAGGGCTGCTCCCACAAGGGGAAGCCGCGACCCACGGCTGCCCTCCCACAGTCGCGACATCCCTCCAGCTCAGGGCAACTGCCTCCTGCAGCCGCGGGGCCACTCATGCTAAAGGCGGCGGCCCTCCTGCGACTATATGCTGCGACTGCGGGACCGCAACCAAATGCGGAAGGAGTTCTCGCAGCCGTGAGCTCGTTGTCGAGCAGTAAGGCCAACACTAGGGACGGCCTTCCTCCCGACTTGCTGCGGTCAGGCGTCCCGCCGATCGCGGCTCCTCCACCTCCTCTAGCAGCCGCCCGCCGCCAAATTGGCCACTAGTCGAAGAGGGGGGACCCTCTCCACCGTCCGATCGTCCCAGCGGGATTGCCGCTGTCTATTTAATGGGCAACCACCAACGTAACTATGATGGTCAGTGTTGAAATATTTAGTAATTAAATATTAGTATACCTATATGAAATATATTATTTAATATTCATTAGAAACCATGCCAAATATGATCTGCACCCAATAATTTAGGTGGTTACGTCGCGCAGATAGCCACATAGCTATCGTAACCACCGCCTGAAGCCTATAAAATGGCCCTCAAACCTCTCTCATTTCTAACTTTTTCTCCTCTCAACTTTCTTCTTCCTCAGATCAAAGCTCCGCCGAATCCTCCTATGAGCCACCGCCTCCTGTCGAGCAACCCGAAAATTTGTCGAAGTCCACAACGCCCCGAGGAAGAAGACGCATCGCCGGCCAATCCAAGAAGCCTCCTACGTGCGTGGAATCCAAGAAATCCCCGCCAACGCACGGTAGCCAACCTCACAACAAAATTGAGCAACCCGATTGCATCCAAGAACGTCCGTCATCGCCGGTGAACAGAGAAAGCAGAGCTACGTATAAGGCGATCTGTCACCATTCGTTTGAACAAAAAAGTGGACGAAGTTACTTATGTGAGGCGTTAACAAATGATAATTTAACCATCGTGTTCATGACTTTCATCGCCGTGCCAAACGAGGCCTTAAACTCCAATAAGTTTTTGAATTTGAGAAAGAAAAGATTTATAGGATCTTTTTGGGAGAAAAGTTTTAGGTGCGTATAACACATTATGAGTTATGAGTGTGGTGTGTTTCATGTTCTATTGAAGAAAACTTTATAAACTCTTGCTTGAATTCCATTAATGGGAAGGATGTAGCCATTGAAAGGTGTTATACTTGTTGAAAATTTTATTCATTTACATTCATTTTATTTAGCATTTTTAGTGATTTGTGTTTGGACTCTGCAAATTTGATGAGAATAGCTCAAAGTGCTTTGGAGTGAAGTCAAAATTGTTGGAGGAAAATTCTTGGTGAAATGATGAATCCTATTTTGCCCCACTGTGGCAAATCTTCTTACTTTATAGGGTGTTGATGAAGACGTCATAATTTTTGGGCATTTATATTGGCAGCTCAGATTTGGCTATTGGCAGCCCGACAAAATAATAAAGAGACACATATAATATGACCGATAATAGCAGCTCAAAACGCGAAACACGTGCCTTTTGAAAAAAAATCTACGATATGACAATTTTGGAAAAAGTGTTCAACATGAAAGTTGTAGATCTAGACGAGATCTACAACTTTTATGTTGAACATAGTTTCTAAAAATGCCATATAGTAGACTTATTTTCAAAAGGCGTGGAATCCGGCGGAATTATGGGAGTTCCGCTCGGATTCCGCGCCTTTTGAAAATAAGCATATTATATGACATTTTTAGAAAAAGTGTTCAACATGAAAGTTGTAGTTCTCGTCGAGATCTACAACTTTCATGTTGAACACTTTTTCTAAAAATATATTTTAAAAAGTTTAATTTTTGGGTTGTCAATATTCATCGGGCTGTCAATAGCCATTTTTGGGCTACTATTATCTTTGGGCTGTCAATATTCATATAAGGGCTGCAAATATAAACGCCCTAATTTTTTTTAGGAAATTGGGATGTTGTTACCCCACTCCTTATGATCCCTACTAACTTGGTAGGATCATGAAGAAACTACCGTGTGCGCGATCGGCTTGCCCGATCCCCCGCATGGACCGCGTAACCATTGTGACCGGATGCAGGCACCGTCGTCACCGACGTCAAACGATTTGTGCCCGGCCCTCCCCGCCAAGACCGGCGCCGCCCTCCCGCGTCCGCCGGGCTACTCCCACAAGGGGAAGCCGCGCCCCGCGACTTCCCTCCCACGGTCACGACATCGCTCCAGCTAAGGGCGGCCGCACCCCGCAATCGCCTCTTGCAGCAGCGGGGCCGCTCATGCTAAGAGCGGCGGCCCTCCTGCGACCGTCTGCCGCGGCCGCGGGACCGCACCCAAATGCGGAAGGAGTTCTCGCAGCCGCGAGCTCGTTGTCGAGCAATCAGGCCAACGCTAGGGCCGACCTTCCTCCCGACTTGCCGCGGTCAGGTGTCCCACCGATCGCGGCTCCTCCACCTTCTCTAGCAGCCGCCCGCCGCCAAATTGGCCACTAGTCGAAGAGGGGGGACCCTCTCCACCGTCCGATCGTCCCAGTGGGATCGTCGCCGTCTATTTAATGGGTAACCACCTACGTAACTACTATGGTCAGTGGAGGAATATTTAATAATTAAATATTAGTATACCTATATGAAATATATTATTTAATATTCATTAGAAACCATGCCAAATATGATCTGCACCCAATAATTTAGGTGGTTATGTCGTGCGCATAAACGCATAACTACCGTATCCATCGCCTGAAGCCTATAAAATGACCCTCAGACTGTTTAAATTTCTGAAGTGAAAGTGGGTGAATGGAGCACTTGGACCTATCCGCGCGACTACGCAGACAAGGTTGGCGGACTGCTAGGTCGGCAGTGATGTTGCAAACGGTTTGTTCTGTAGCGGTCTGGGCGGTCTGTTCGCACGAACTACGCTGACAGCAGCGGCGGTTAGCCAGGCCGGCTTGTGCTCAACGGGCAGTTGGATCCCAGGAAGTAACCGGGGGGATAGAAACTCTATCCGCGGAGTCCGGCATGAAGCGGACTGAAGAACTGGAGCTCAGCAGACCGGTTTGGCAGTTGCCTTGGTCTTGCTCTGGTGCAATGGCAAGTGGAAGCCGCGGAGACCGCCAGTCAGTGCGGACTGATATTGGAGTTCGCCGGGACAGGCGGACTGAATCCAGTGTTCGCCAGTAAGTGCGGACTGGCCCTTGTGGCCAGTGGTGTGGACTTGGTTGGGTCTGAACCAAGTTCATGTTTGGCTCAGTTTGGGGAGAACGCGCAGTGGAGTGCGGACTGCTTCTCAATCCGTCAAGCTCGGCAGAAGTGTTGTGTGCCTTGGTTGCGAGTTTGGGATAAGCGGACTGGAGGTTGTGTTTGCAATTGTGTGCGAACTAGAGCTGGAGTCCGCTGAGTACGGCAGCTGCCTTGTTGGCGTGGCTGTGGATTTGGGATATGCGGACTGGAGCAGTCTGCGGGATATGCGAACTGAAGAAGTCTATGGTATGCAGACTGGAGTCGTCTGCAGGGATTTGCAGACTAGAGCTGTCCGCAGTATGTGCGGACTGGATCAGCGTGTCCGCTAAGTCCGGCTGTTACCTTGGTGGCGAAGCCGTGGGCTCGGTATTGGCAGACTGACGCGGTGTGTCCGCGGAGTCTGACATGTGCCTTGATGGCGAGGCTGTTGACTCGGGGTAAGCGGGCAGGTGTTGTGTCCGCGGATTGGCAGACTGTTGCTGCGGAGTTCGGCTGTGGTGTTGGCTTGGCCCTTGGCGACAAGACGGACTGTCGATTGTGTCCGGCCTTGGAGAAGCTAGGCGGGCTGGCTATCTTGCACAGGCGCAGCGGACTGGAATGTATCCGCGGACTGCGGAGATGTCTTACTGCGGGATGTGGCAGTGATCCTATCGGCTAGGGCGGTGACCACACTCATCATCGTGCCTATAAATAGGACTCATGTCACATCAGGAATAGTAACCTCAGTAGAGAGCCGAAGTAAGTGAACAGTAACTTGAGCCCGCACAAGTTGTTGCATACTGCCTTTTGGTGTCCGCGCGGTTTGGTTGAGTTGATCGGGTTGTGCTGTGCAGGTTGTGGGGATAGCGCCAGAAAGCCGGGACTTGGCTCTGATTGCGGTCAGGGACAGTGCGGACTCTGCGGTTAAGCAACAGGCGGAAAACAGCATGTCGCGGACAGCGACCAGACGGTCTTCTCTTTGACAACTTGGTTCGGGGTTCAATAAGTCGCCTGCTTCAGGCGGACTGTTCTATTCGGCATCGCAGCGTGTGCGGTCTGGCGACTAGGCGACCTCACTGTCAGGCGGCTTGAAGATCGGTGGTTAGAGCTGGCATTGGAATAAGGGGTAGTCCGCGCGGCTTGGGTTGCGGTCTGGCGACCTGGCGGACTGAGCGGACTCCACAGCAGTAGACCGACAGCTTGGTGGTTGAGTCCGCGCGGCTTGTTTCTCTTGTCTTGGTTTTGTAGTTCTCTGCTTCCCTTGGGTGGTTGTTTGGTGAAGCATGTCACGTCATTGATTTTATTCAATTTATTTTAGAGTGAAATCCACAGTGAAATACATAACACATATTCAAAATATATGAAAGGTATGCATTTGTTCAGGTGTGATTAATTTTCTACAAAATTGTTTTTAATTTATAATACTCAATTTGTTTTGTATGTTGTCATCCACTACATTCATGCTTATTATAAGGGACATCAAAAAATCATAAATATTTTGTAAGATCATGACAATTTCAAAATTTTATTTCATCATAGCAATTCAATTTTAAAATACTAAAATAAAATATATTTTTTTATTTTGTGCAAGCTAATGTTTATTTTAAAGAAGATGTATTTGAATGATATATGTTTCTATAACAAAACTGAATGATAAAATATAATTTTTCTCATTTTAATTTCGTTTCAATGATAAAATTTATATTTTGAATTTATTGATATGTTTGTAGTTTTGAGTTTAATTAAGAAAAAAGATAAAAAAATCAAATTTATTTTTGTAAAAAGAGGGCAACAATATAGCGTCTTTATTCTTGGCGGTTGTTAACCACAACTCGTTATTGGCTAGTCACACCCCAAAATCTCAAATTTTTCGCGCCTTTACAAAATACGTTTTGTACATGCAATTTCAGGAAAAGTGCTCAACAAGAAAGTTGTAGATCCCGGCAAGATCTACAACTACGTAGCGAACAAGCAACAAAGAAACCGCGTGAGAAAACCACACGGTCACGGTGTCAACACACCAGCGACAAGAAAAAGAGGCCGCGAACAAGATGCGAAACAATAGATAAGTCGCGCGAACAAAACACAGGCAAAGGAGGAGAAACTGCACGAGTAGAGAGAAGAACCCACGCAAGAAGAAACAAACCGCAGGAAGAGAACAATCCGCAAAGAAAGAAGAGAAGAAAACGCGAACAACCAAGAAGTCGCGCAAAGAAGAAGAAAGTGAGGCGAAAGAGCCCTCCCAGTCAAGGTGATAACACACCAGCTACAAGGAATAAGCCACGAACAAAAGGCGGAACTCGCAACCGAGAAAAGAAAACGCGCGAACACAACAAGACGCAAAGAAGCACGATTAGCAAAGAAAGCCGGGCGAACAAAAAAGTCTGAAAGGAAGCAAGTCTCAAGCACATTGAGAAGCAAGGAAGGGAAGAGAAGAAACCGGACAAACAAGAAGAAGCCGGACGAAGCCGGTAGAAGAGGCCACGCGATGAAACAAACAAACCAAAATCTGATTGGATCAAAGGATAGGTTCACTCTGATACCATGTGAAAAATGGACAAAAAGCTAAATAAACCACAAACTTTATTGTTCTAAAAAAGATAATTATTACATAGGTATGTCTCCTTATTTATAGAAACTGGGGGAGAAGAGAGAATGCAACAAAAGATGTGAGACAAAATATAATTCGCGCGGCTTATGCGATTTGACAATGTCAAACTGCACACTATACAAAAGAATAACAAATCACCCAACAACACTAAGGGAAGCCACCACTCCACTAGGTATGACCGCAACTGCGGGTTGCCACCAGGCCGCAGTTGCAGCTAATCATCAGACTACTACTGCGACAAGCCGCCAGACCACAACTACGGGTTGCTACCAGGGCGCAGTTGCGGCTAATCACCAGACCGCCAGCAGAGGATCACTACTAGACCGCTGCACCAACCCACCAGATAACCAGACCGCCTGGACAATCGTTAGGACTAACGGTCAGACCGCCCGACTAGAGTTTCAAACCGTCAACTTCTAACAAGGTCCAAGCTTATACCTCCTAGGATCGGAAACCCTAACATAGGCTATACAGCCCGAGGTCTTAAGTCTAACTATAAACGAGGTTCCCTTTAATTAAAGCTCGTAGGGTGTAACCTTAACTTAGCATGAGAGACTTTATTTAGAATGTGGTTTGTAGTTAAAACTGTTTCTCCCCAATATGCAGTGGGCATGCCAGCAGTAAGGAGCATAAAATTTAACATCTCAGTTAATGTTCCATTTTTTATCTCGGCTATACCATTCGATTATGGTGAGTAAAGAGCAGTGGTTTCTGCTATGATTCCTTGAGAGCCAAGGAAACATCTAAACTCACTGAATACACATTCTCTTCCTCTATCACTTCTAAACCTTTTTATCTTCATGTTCAATTGGTTTTCTACCCTGATTTTGAAAAGACAGAACTGTTGGGTATTGTATCCACAATGTACCTGATTTGAAGAAGCTCCTGGACAAGCTAAGGTCAATAGACTATGTATTTGATAAACTTTTTCAAGGTGTACTTGCAGTTTCTTCACGCTAAGTGCACACCAATGTCAGGGTGCAGTAGGTCAATATACACGGGTCTGCACGACGTAATCCCTCGTTGAGCAGATCAGTGTGTTGGCCTATGTGTACTCTCTCTATTGGAGTGCACTTACTTTCAAGTACAGGGCCGCTCATATGCAAGAGAAGACAAGGAGCATGGAGGATCAAGGAGCAGCTCCTAGGTGGAAGACGAAAAATCGTCCAAGGCAAATTCGACGAGAATCACCAAGTGATTCTCGCCGAATCGGCGAGAATCACTAGGCGATTCTCGTCGAATCGTCGAGAATCGTCAGTGATTCTCGCCGACTCCTTCTGGCCATCTCAAGATGGTGCCAAGTAAGATTCGGCGAGAATCACTTGTAATTCCCGCCGAACCTGTGGTCAAGCAGCCCTTGAATACCAAGTAAAAACCGCTGAGAATCAACAAGTGATTCGACGAGAATCACAAACGATTCTCGACGAATCGTCGAGAATCACTTGGTGATTCTCGCTGATTCGTCGAGAATCGTCTGCGATTCTCGTCGATTTTGACTTGGCGCTTTCTCAGTTAATTTCCTGAACCGGATTCTGTCTCAGCTAATTCCCTGAACCGGATTCTGCCGCTGTTTAATATCTGGACCGGGATTTGGGGATTATTTCTGTGGGTCCCACAAACGGTCTTATTGGGGGTAGCTACAGTATTTATACTCGGGTATTTTTGAACAGTATAAAATAGAGAAAGACGCCGAGCTCACGGAAACCCTAAGATCGCGAAATCCTTCCGCCGCCTCCGTCGCCGCTCGCGCAAGTCCGTCGCCGCCACCGATAGATCTTCTTCCCGATCTCCGGCGACAGTAGCTTAGCAAGGCTTGAGTCTCACGCGTCTATCCAGAGATCCTTTGTCTCTCGATTTGTTGATCGGAAACACTTCCCATCCGAATCGATCGAGACGACCGATCCTCGTGTGACCGTTGGTAGACCGAGCTTGCTTCGCAACGAAGTTTAGATCTCCAAGTTCAGCAGCTGCTCTTCATCGTAGCCGCCGATCCCGAAGCTAGCCGCCGCTCGTGTGCCGCCGCCGGTTCCGGGGAAATCCTCTCCAAGAGAGACCAAGGTCGTAGACTCTTCATCGACTTCAAGAACACGTCGTCGAACAAAGAGGAACACCGGAGTCTCCAAGAGAAGTTTGTATCACGTGTACATTCTACTTTTATTTTATTGTAAAGGAACTTTTGTTCCGTATTGTAAGGGTTGGGTGCAACCCAGTTTGTGGGAGTGTTGACTCTCACGTGTGGAAGGGCTCCTTCCGTTAGTGCAGGGATTGGATTTCAATCCCGTTGGTGAAGTGACCGAGTCGTCCCTTGTTGGGGAGATAGGTCGAAGGGGGGAAAGTGGATGTACCCAAGTCGGGGAACCACTATAAATTTGCTGTGTTTTCTGTGTGCTGTGTTTGTTGTTTTTATTGTGCAGGTACATCTGTAAATTCCGCAAAAGAACCACACGTCACCTATTCCCCCCCATAGGTGCACATAGCCGACACTAGGTGGACTTTCAAGTGGTATCAGAGGGAGGTTCCTCAACAAAAAGGCTAACACCTTGAGGTGAATCCTGCCACTAGTGTCAACAAGGAGACATACATCTACTATGGACGGGCTCAAGTACTCCGGCAAGATCCCAGTGTGCAACAGACTCAACTTTCCTATCTGGAAGGAAAGAATCAGGTTCTACATGGAAGCAGTGGACCCTCGACTGTTCATGATCGTGCTGGAGGGACCTTATGTCCCCACTAAGGCCTCCACCATTGATCCCACCAAGAAAGTGCCAAAGACACTCTCTGAAATGGATAAGGATGAGATGGTCCTAGTGGGCCTTGACATGAAGGCAAGAAACATCCTGGTCAGTGCAGTTGATGACTCGATGATGCAAAACTTCAGCAACTGCAGGACAGCTCAGGAGATATGGCAGTGTCTGATCATTCTAATGGAGGGCACAGATGAAGTAAGGGATGATCGGAGATCCCTCCTGAACCAGAAGTATGAGGCCTTCCGGCAAGGGCCTAAGGAAGAGATCGGAGTCACATACGAGAACTTCCTGAAGATTGTCAACGCCCTCAAGGGCTATGGAAGAGTGTTCACCAATGGTGAACTCAATGACAAATTCCTTAGGTCCCTTACTAAGGAATGAGACACAAAGATCTGCGCCATCAGAGAATTTGGCAGACTAGCAGAAACTGATCCACAAATCCTGTTCGGGAAGCTGATGTCCTATGAACTTCAGCTGAACACCAGGAAGGCAGAGGAAGAAGCAGAGAAGGCTGCTGCTAAAGAAAAGACTGTGGCCCTAAAAGCCAGTCACTCCAGAAAAGGGAAGGGTGCGGTGTCATACCGTGCCAGAAATAAGGAAGAAGAGGAGGACTCTGATCCATGCTCCTCCAGCTCAGAACTGTCAGAAGAGGATTTCTCCCTCATCACTCGAGAGTTCAAGAAATTCCTCAAGATGAGGAATCAAAGAAAAAGAGACGGCTCCTCTTCCAGACATCAGAAGAAAAACTACTCTTCTGACAGGTATGCATCTAAACCTAACAAACATCGTTCTTCTGATATCATTTGTTTTGGATGCAATAAGCCAGGTCACGTTGTGGCTGACTGCCATCAAAGCAAAAGAGATAAAGGGAAAGGAGAGGAGCTCAAATCCTCCAGAGATAAGAAGAAGGAGCGGAGCTACATCGCTAGAAGACCAAAGACACTAAGTGAGTCTGACTCCTCAGACTCCAGTGATGATGAGGAAGCCTACTTCGGGCTGGTGGGTCGCTCAGACTCAGAAGGAGAATGTCCCCCATTTACTGGGAAGGTAAAAGCTCACACCCCTCTCTCCGACTCCGACTCTGATCCTGAGTCTCAGGATGATGAACCTGAGGATGGCCCTTCGGCCCGCGAAGCTGAACTCCTCGAGAAGTATGAGCTTCTGCTCAACACTTTCGACGAGTGCCGTAAGAGACTGAGGGCTGAGAAGAAGGAAGTAAAATTCCTTAAGGGTGAGTGTGTATCCCTAAGGGAAGAGGTCACTAGTTTGATTTCTCTCCGGCAGGAACACCTTGACCTGACTTCAAAGCACTCAGAGTCTTTGCAGCTCCTTGATCTCAAGCAGGAGGAAGTCAACAAATTGGAAGAACTACTTGCGGCAGAAAGGAAGATCGTACAGAGCTTCTCTATGCCAAAAACAGTGCTTCCAGTCGTTGACACCTTCTCTGCTCAGGCCAAAGGAGCTGGCTTGGGGCATATTGGGGCATCTGGTTCTTCATCTAGGAGGAACAAGAACCAGAGGAAGAATAAGGCCGCCAAGAAGGCCTCTGCTGATGAAAAGGGGAAGGCTCCTATTAGTCCTGTTGCGTTCAGAAAGCCTGGCTTTCCTTGCAACCAACATGACTTTGAGTCAACATTTGAGCATCATTTCCGGCCCTCGGTTGCAAAGCCTAAGAGCCGGTATGACGGTTGGAACTTCCCCCGGAACTTTGGTGAGAGTGCCTTCAAGGCACCTTATGAGGAGATCCACATAGGAAATTATGGTCCGTTCTCTAGCGGCCATAATGGAAAGCAGGCGCCAAAAGTCAAGCCTGTTATTCAGAAGGTGACAAAGTCATGTGACTACCGTCACCATGAGGCCTCCACCTCCAGATCCAAGGCCCCAGCTGTACCCGTTGTTCCCAGGGTAAGGCAGGAGCCTCAGAAGAGATACAACAGGTTCGACTGTTGGTGCTGTGGCAAAGTCGGTCACTTTGCCGTGGATTGTTGGTTTAATCCAAGGAACTACGAGACTCCCCATGTTAACAATGCGAGACCGACCACTCGTAGGGTTAACCGACCGAGGGGGAGTGTGCTAACCAGGAATCTAGGACCCAAGTTCGATTGGGTTCCTAAGGCAAATTAATTTTGTTTTGCAGGAATGTCCAAAGGCCACCAAAATGCCAATCTGGTATTTGGACAGTGGATGCTCCCAGCATATGACCGGGACAAGAAGCCTGCTGCGTGATTACACTCCAGTCGAGAATGGACCCAAAGTCATCTTTGGAGGGTCAGATCGAGGAGTCACCAGAGGTTATGGTATGATTTCCAACGGTATAATCTCTATCACCGACGTGGCTTATGTTGAAGGGTTAAACCATAACCTGATCAGTGTAAGTCAGTTATGTGATAAAGGTTATGACGTTAAGTTCTGCAAGGATAAATGTCTGATAATTTCACGTACCTCCTCTGAGACGGTATTATCAGGCATTAGGAGCAGAAATATCTTCTGCTTAGATTTTCTTAGTATAGATTCATCTACCCCCGTATGCCTTGTGGCAACAGGCAGTGCTTCTCTTTGTGAACAATGGCACAAGAGATTGGCACATATTAATTATAAGACAATTAGTATGCTATTTTCTAAGAATTTAGTAAGAGATGCTCCCAGTATCAAGTGCATCAAGGATAGCCCCTGTCATGCATGCCAGATGGGCAAACAGACACGAGCTACCTTTAAGAGCATTGCAGACAAAGACTCTTCCCGATGTCTTTACCTGCTACATATGGACTTGTTTGGCCCAATGCAAGTTCATAGCTTGGGAGGCAAGTCATATACGCTAGTGATAGTTGATGATCACTCACGGTTTACAAGGGTGTTCTTTTTGAAACGAAAGTCAGATACTTTTGACATCTTCACTAATTTTGTCAAGCAAGTTCAGAACGAATTTAACTGCTCCGTGGTCAAAATCCGAAGTGACCATGGAACAGAATTCGAATCTGGTGCTATGACAGAATTTTGTGAAGAACAAGGTATCTTTTATGAGTTTTCCTCCCCGCGCACTCCTCAGCAAAATGGAGTTGCGGAGAGGAGAAATAGAACTCTCATTGAAGCCTGCACGACTATGTTGAAAGATGCTTCTCTCCCGGAATACTTCTGGGCAGAGGGTGTCAATACGGCATGTCATGTACAAAACCGAGCTTTGATCAACAAACATCATCGTAAGACGCCCTACGAGCTACTGAAAGGCAGGAAACCAACCATGTCCTACTTGAGGATCTTTGGTTGCAGATGCTATGTACTGAATAATGGGAAGTACCCGCGTACTAAATTCGGTGAAAAATGCTTCGAGGGCATATTCATGGGCTATAGTTCCCATAGTCGGGCATATAGGGTCTTCAATAAGAAAACCCTAGTGGTAGAAGAATCAATAAATGTTGTATTTGATGAAGGAAGTTTGCTTAACTGTCATTCTTCCAGTAGTCTTCTTGAAGATGCAGGTGCTAGACTTGACCAGCTGAATCTGGATGAGACCCCTAAAGATGACGCACCCAAGTACATCAAAGTTTCCACCTCCACGTCATCTGAAGATGTTGAAGATCAAGATGGAACAAATCTTTTAGAAGAAAGAGAAGCACAAGAAGTAGCTGAAGCTCCAGACGCCAGACTTCTAGAGCTCCGTCACGTGCGGGATCATCCTAGAGAACAGATCATCGGAGATCCTCGTGTAGGCGTCAGAACTCGAAGAGGTACAACTAACGAAGTATTACATCTTAGCTTCCTGTCACAGGTAGAGCCAAAGAAGTTCGACGAGGCGAACAAGGATGCGGCATGGATTCTGGCCATGCAAGAGGAACTACATCAATTCGAACGTTGCAAGGTTTGGACACTGGTTCCCAGACCATACAAGCAGAATGTCATTGGCACGAAGTGGATTTTCAGAAACAAGCTGGATGAACATGGTGTCATCATAAAGAACAAGGCCAGGCTGGTGGCTCAAGGTTACAGACAGGAGGAAGGGATTGACTTCGACCAACCTTCGCACCAGTCGCAAGGCTCGAGGCAATCCGGTTGTTCCTGGCATATGCTTCACACAAAGGATTCACTGTCTACCAAATGGATGTGAAATCGGCATTCCTGAACGGAGACCTGGAAGAGGAAGTATACGTCGCTCAACCCCCAGGTTTTGTCGACCCTACTTATCCCAATCACGTTTATTTTCTTAATAAGGCTTTATATGGGTTGAAACAAGCTCCACGAGCTTGGTATGAGACTTTATCTAGTTTTCTTCTTGAGAACAAGTTCTCCAGAGGTAAGATAGATAAAACATTGTTTCTCCGGGAAGTCAAAGGCAAGATTTTGCTGGTGCAAATCTATGTCGATGACATAATATTCGGCTCAACAGACAACAATCTTTGCAAAAAGTTTTCTAAACTCATGCAAGGAAAGTTTGAAATGAGCAGTATGGGAGAGCTCAAGTATTTCTTAGGCCTTCAAGTGAAACAGTCTGAGGATGGAATCTTCATCTCTCAGACGAAGTTCACAAATGAACTCCTTAAGAAATTCGGTATGGAGAGTGCAACCTCTATGAGGACTCCAATGGGATCCACCATGTCTCTGGATAAGGATGAGAAAGGTAAACCTTTCGATGAAACCAAATACAGAAGCATCATTGGATCCCTGCTCTACCTTACTGCCAGTAGACCGGATATTATGTTCTCCACATGCGTATGTGCCTGATATCAGGTGAACACTAAGGAATCTCACTATGTCGCTGCAAAGCGAATTCTAAGATACCTTAAAGGTACTCCTAATCTTAGCCTGTGGTACCCGAGGAACAATGATGTCGAGCTAATAGGCTTTTCAGATGCTGATTTTGCAGGGAGCAGGGATGACAAGAAAAGCACCTCCGGGACGTGTCAATTCCTCGGCAGGAGGCTTATCTCATGGAACAGCAAGAAACAAAATTGTGTTGCAACCTCCACAGCCGAGTCAGAGTATATCTCAGCAGGAAGCTGTTGCGCACAACTCCTTTGGATCCGAAATCAGTTGGCCGACTACAACCTTCAGTTCAAGGAAGTTCCAATGTACTGCGACTCCTCCAGTGCAATTGCCATTGCCAACAATCCGGTGTCGCACAGCAGAACGAAGCATATTGAAGTACGCTACCACTTCATTCGGGAGCACGTGGAGAACAAGGATATCTCTCTCTGTTATGTCCCCACGGACAAGCAGATTGCTGATATATTCACAAAGCCCCTAGACGAGGCAAAGTTCAATCTTTTCAAGACAGAATTGGGGATGCTCAATTATGAAGAATGAAGACTACAGAGGCATAAGCTGAGGGGGAGCCGGGAACTACCGAGTGAGTACAGCTGCAAGAACTGAGGGGGAGCTAAGGGCCAAAGGTACTTACCCCCGATTTGCCGAAGCCGAAAAGGGGGAGATAACCCTCTCGGGGTCAAGGCTAAGGTGGCTCCAGCTTGCTCCCAAGCACTCGGTATTGGTAAGGGATGTCTCCACTTAATGATGTTAAGTTTATGGCCTTCAGTTGCTTTCCTTTTCATTTGCTCTATTCACCTTAGCTTGTAGGGTTTAGGCTTCTTCAAATAGGGGGAGATTGTTGGGTATTGTATCCACAATGTACCTGATTTGAAGAAGCTCCTGGACAAGCTAAGGTCAATAGACTATGTATTTGATAAACTTTTTCAAGGTGTACTTGCAGTTTCTTCACGCTAAGTGCACACCAATGTCAGGGTGCAGTAGGTCAATATACACGGGTCTGCACGACGTAATCCCTCGTTGAGCAGATCAGTGTGTTGGCCTATGTGTACTCTCTCTATTGGAGTGCACTTACTTTCAAGTATAGGGCCGCTCATATGCAAGAGAAGACAAGGAGCATGGAGGATCAAGGAGCAGCTCCTAGGTGGAAGACGAAAAATCGTCCAAGGCAAATTCGACGAGAATCAAGTGATTCTCGCCGAATCGGCGAGAATCACTAGGCGATTCTCGTCGAATCGTCGAGAATCGTCAGTGATTCTCGCCGACTCCTTCTGGCCATCTCAAGATGGTGCCAAGTAAGATTCGGCGAGAATCACTTGTAATTCCCGCCGAACCTGTGGTCAAGCAGCCCTTGAATACCAAGTAAAAACCGCTGAGAATCAACAAGTGATTCGACGAGAATCACAAACGATTCTCGACGAATCGTCGAGAATCACTTGGTGATTCTCGCCGATTCGTCGAGAATCGTCTGCGATTCTCGTCGATTTTGACTTGGCGCTTTCTCAGTTAATTTCCTGAACCGGATTCTGTCTCAGCTAATTCCCTGAACCGGATTCTGCCGCTGTTTAATATCTGGACCGGGATTTGGGGATTATTTCTGTGGGTCCCACAAACGGTCTTATTGGGGGTAGCTACAGTATTTATACTCGGGTATTTTTGAACAGTATAAAATAGAGAAAGACGCCGAGCTCACGGAAACCCTAAGATCGCGAAATCCTTCCGCCGCCTCCGTCGCCGCTCGCGCAAGTCCGTCGCCGCCACCGATAGATCTTCTTCCCGATCTCCGGCGACAGTAGCTTAGCAAGGCTTGAGTCTCACGCGTCTATCCAGAGATCCTTTGTCTCTCGATTTGTTGATCGGAAAACACTTCCCATCCGAATCGATCGAGACGACCGATCCTCGTGTGACCGTTGGTAGACCGAGCTTGCTTCGCAACGAAGTTTGGATCTCCAAGTTCAGCAGCTGCTCTTCATCGTAGCCGCCGATCCCGAAGCTAGCCGCCGCTCGTGTGCCGCCGCCGGTTCCGGGGAAATCCTCTCCAAGAGAGACCAAGGTCGTAGACTCTTCATCGACTTCAAGAACACGTCGTCGAACAAAGAGGAACACCGGAGTCTCCAAGAGAAGTTTGTATCACGTGTACATTCTACTTTTATTTTATTGTAAAGGAACTTTTGTTCCGTATTGTAAGGGTTGGGTGCAACCCAGTTTGTGGGAGTGTTGACTCTCACGTGTGGAAGGGCTCCTTCCGTTAGTGCAGGGATTGGATTTCAATCCCGTTGGTGAAGTGACCGAGTCGTCCCTTGTTGGGGAGATAGGTCGAAAGGGGGAAAGTGGATGTACCCAAGTCGGGGAACAACTATAAATTTGCTGTGTTTTCTGTGTGCTGTGTTTGTTGTTTTTATTGTGCAGGTACATCTGTAAATTCCGCAAAAGAACCACACGTCACCTATTCCCCCCCCCATAGGTGCACATAGCCGACACTAGGTGGACTTTCAAGAACTTTTCAAACGCGTCATCTTTAATTTTCAGAAGAAAATTGTGACAGAATCTAGAACAGTCATCTATAAATATAATCTTATACTCCTTTCCTCCTATAGTGACAAAACTTTTAAAGTCACATATGTCAGAATGTATAAGCTCTAGGGGTGTTGTGCTACTAGTAACCGCACTAAAAAGTTTCCTAGTGATCTTAGTCTAAACACACACTTCACATTTCTCAGGTTGGTTTTTAGTGTCTAATGTGATCTGGTGAGTTCTAGCAATTTGGAACATTTTCCTATAGTTCACGTATCCTAGTCTCTCATATAGAGCCTTAGGGCTAACTAAATTTGATTGTACTTGATGAACAATTTCGTTTACTAGACTTAGTCGGTAAATCCTATTTTGGACGTATGCACATCCAAAATAATAAGAGTTAAGTGACAGTATTACTCTACCGCTACAAAAGATAAAAGACATGTCAGCATCACATAACAAACTTATAGACACTAAATTAGTAGTTAATGAATGAATGAATGTAACGTTCTTTAAAGTTAAAGTCTTACATGAAGATAACAACAAATTTGTGTTCCCCACCTTCAACACATCAGCTGTCTCGCTATCCGCCACCAACAGAGACTCTCTTGCAGCAGTGAGGCATGTCATCAGATTAGCATTGTTGCAAATGTGGCATGTTGACCCGAATCCAGGTACCACTCAGTGCTGGCCTGCGCGTTTCCAACCATAACAATAAAGTTGGATGGCTCAGCAAGGATAACCATGCATATTGACCCAGTTGTCTTCTTGTGGTGCTCTAGTCTTTTCCTTTTTAGGGAGCCTGCAATCAGATGCACTGTGTCCCCACTTGTTGCAGTTGAAACACTTTCCCTTAAATCTTTTAATCTCTTTTTCGGGCCTGCAACCTGGGACGATTTGGTCTTTTTTGGATTGGGAGCACGTTTAGAGCTAGAAATCATGTTAGCCGCATTTTTTTGCTTGCTAATAGCTTCTAATGCGTGTCTAGTAATATTTTCATCCTCAATGCGTATGAAGCGCTTGAGATCATTCAGACCAACCTGCATCTTCTTGCGGTACATTTCAGTTTTGAAATTGTACCACGTGGAGAAAAATTTGTAAACAATCTTGCCCGCAACAAAACTATCTGGTAAAATAATGTTTTCACTGTGCAAGGAATCAACTGAGTTTTCAAATTCTGATACTTGAGGGAGAATGACTTTCTCCTCGTCGAACTTGAAGGAATGAAACTTATCCACCATGTGTGCTTTAGATAGGCCCTCCTCCTGCCTGAAGTGCTGCTCCAATGCCTCTCAAGTCTTCTTGGCAGTATTCATCTTGATGTATGTCTTTGTCAGGCTGGAGGATAGACAGTTCTGCAGATAGTCGCGACAGAAGTCCTCATTGTGAACCCACTGTGCCTCATCATCAATCCCTATAATGTCAGCATGATCAGATTGGACTATGTAGAACACATTCAGGTACTTCATCCCAAACTGGGTATTCAGCTTCCAATCGTTTAATTTGGTCACCTTGAACTTTTCCAACTTGAGCATCGGAACTGGAGATGAGAAATTGCTCCTCTTCACCATTATGAGGACCACAGAACATCAACATGATGTCTCGATGCCAAACAAGGTCACTCGACGCCAGACTAGCCCACTCGATGCCAAAACAAGGTCAATCGACGCAAAGAGCTTGGACTTGATGCCTGGAGAAACACTCAACACCTGAGCTAGTTCGCTCGACGCACTCAACGACTGGAGCTGGACTCGATGCACTCGACACCTGGAGCTGGACTCGACGCACTCGACGCCTGGAGCTGGAGTCGATGTACTTGACGCCTAGGCTAGCACTCGACGCATGGGTTGTCACTCGACGCCTAGGCTGTTACTCGATGCCTGGGCTGTCACTCGATGCCTAGGCTGTCACTCGACGCTTGGGCTGTCACTCGACGCCTAACTGGAATTAGGGCTAGGCAATGGTCCCTCCTCCACTAGGCAGCGCCTCAACTAGTCTACTGCTCCTCCACTAGGATTGCTGATAAAAAAAACTGACAGCAGCCTTTCACAGAGGCGGAAGACGATCTCCTTGTCGATGTGCAGAGAGACGGAGCAGATCAGGCAAGATCCTGCGGGAGAAGACTGTCTGGTCCCGATCTAGCAACGGTAAGTGGCAGGCTGCGGCGAAGAGGCCCGACACCAGAGGAAAGCGACGGCTCCAAAAGAATATCTGCCAAGCGACAGCGGACGAGTTTCGCGACGGCTTCAGCGATAGCAACGACATAGCGGAACAGAGCACCACGGAATACCGCTAGCAAGAGGGGCTTGCTTCGAGATTGTTAATTTTCTCGAAGCATCCAGATGGTGATCAAGGCGGAATCCCTCTTCGTTTCCCCTAGGTAGGTATAAATAGGCAAAACCCTAGAAGTTACTCTGGTTATCGGATATCTGTGTATCTGAACCGACCCGTTAAGCCTCTAAACCCGATATTTGTCCAAATATACATTAACACGGGGGAAGCATCCATCTCGGAGTGCGCGTGAACTATCTGAGTCAAGTCCCCGCGGACTCCCCCCCCCCCCCCACTAATTCAGCTCGAGTGTCCCCACGCGGTTTTGTGCGGCCTCTTCTTTAGTGTCCGCCGCCCGACGCTTCATGTTCCTCGGGCGGCTGCACATTTTATTTCGTAATTTATAAGACATTAAATGCCCGTCGTTTCATGAATCGTCCACGCAACCTACCACCTAGTATAAAAGGAGGACATGGGTGCTTGGCGGGGGAACACGGACTGAGCTCAGATCCTACCTCGTTGTAGACAGCGACTGATGCATAAATTTTTTTAGTTCGGGCGGACATAATTATAGAAAAAATCCAAAAAATATGATAAAACTATATTAATATCAATCATTCCAAACACTGTTAAGGGTTATTGTTTAGTTTAATAATAAACTTAGGATTAGTATGTTAGAAGGGTACCAACAAAATGGTTTCAATATATGTCACTAAGCTTATCAACAATTCCAAACTTAGTTAAGGGTTATTGTTTAGTTCAATATTAAACTTAGGATTAGTTTGAAAGAAGGGTATCAGAAAAATGATTTTTTTATATGTTCTGAATTTGAATTTGCGACCCGAACCAAGGACGTATGGGAAAAGCCGACGTGGTCAGACAAGTCACACGCGTGAAGCCGGGCTTCCTCCAAGTCCTGGAAGCACCCAAGAAAGAGGTCGAACTAGTGCGACGCACCAGACAGTGCCACCGCACGCGCACGGCTAGGTCGCACAGGCGCACCCGGCCTGCGCGTGGGCGCGCATGGCCTACATACGTGTGACCCGCGCGGCCCCACCCCATGCGCACGCGTCGCCGGCTCCAGTCGCCGCCGCCTCCGGGGACCTGCCCGAACCGCCCTAGTCGCGGGCGAGGGAGGGGGGGGGGGCACCTCCGTCATTTTGCTAAATTGGTGATCCAGGCGATCAAATGGAGGAACGACATTCGGCAACACAAATTCTACCCTGGTGCAATTATCAACATGTCTCTCCAAAAAACTATAAATAGACATGCATGCCCTCATTTGAGAGGATGGCAATTCCAGAGGCAAGAGAGAGCTCTGGACTTAGCCAAAATTTCAGGACAGAGCTCTTCCATCGATGTTCTGTGGACTTAACAGTTTTCCAAGGTTGGAGTGCTTCAATCGAGGCTCCGAGGATTTAATTCATTTCATTTTTTGTACTTTGTAATTGTAACGGAGAAGCAACATGTCGCCCTCCGAGATCAAATCTCAATCCCTGTACACTCGAAGGAACTAGTGGATTTTGGCTTGACAAAGATCCAGCATCGTGATTTTTCACCCTTTTTGGGTTTTCCACGTCAAAAAAAGCTTTCTGACATTTGATGTTGTTTTACTTTGACTGTTTGCGTGCCCGGCCCGATTCCGAGCTTAGACGGTCTGATTTTTTCGGACCGGGAAAAAGACCGGGTGACCCACAACTGTCTTAATAACAGGTGATTGTTAACCGCAACCCCGGTTGCAGTTAATAATAGCCTAATAATAAATCACCATATATTATGGGATTCACTTTAATATAAAGCTTTTCAGATTAACTTCATTTTTCATTAAACCTAGTTAGGAGTTAGATTAATGGACAACTTTTTAGGATTATTCACCTTCATTTAAGCTAATATTATATATAAAAAAAAGTCATGCAACAAAGAGATTAAAAAAATTTTCATTCTTGTATAGGAAAGCAAGAGTGGCATACATTTCAAAAAATTTCTCATACATTCAAAAAAAGCATGAAAAGCTAAAATTCATGAGAAATATAAACCGAACCTCAAATTGAAAACACAGGATCCATCATTGATAAGCTAGTAGACAACTGTTGGCACATGTTTCATCGGGTCGTCCAGCTTCCCTAGAGAAAGTGCAGTGCATACTTCACACCAGGAGGAGCGGACGATAATGACCTAGAAGGCTCCGATTTTTGTTTTTCTTTGCCAGACTTCACCCACCCTCCGACCATAAGTTTCTCCCATCTAGTCCTATGTTCCCATCGGCGCGATCAAGAATCGTTCTCAGCAAAACCCTATTGGAGTATTTAGGATAGGGATGTGGAGGAGAAGGCGGAGAGAGGTTGAGATATTTATGGAGTGCGAAAATGGGTGGAGCTTTTGAAGTTGATGCAGCAAAGGAGAAGATGCTTTGCTTTCCGAAGAAGGTTTTGAGTGGGAAGTGAAAGAGGGGGTGGTTCTCCATTCTTACCTGAAATCAGATACCCGAACTCCTGAAGGGAACTAGGTTTAGGGAAGCTCGAAGAGGAAATGAGGATGGGAGGAGGGAGCTCGTTTCCACCTTTTGAGTTATGACGGGAGTCGGACGACCAGAGGAGGAAGCTGATTTCATGGTCGCTCCCTCAGTCCCGCTCACGAAATCTAACCTTGCGTGAAATTTGTTTTTTTTCCAGTGTGGGCAGCCGCCCACGCTCACCATTATTGGGTCCGCCCCTGGTTGTAGGTACGGACATTAAGCTCTCGTATTTTCTTTCAGTCGCTGTATGCGTGCAACCCCAGGGTGGTCGCTCACACAATTGTAACATTTCATAGAAATTAATAAAGAGAGACCTGTCACAAGAGAGGCATTCACGCTACGGGGCCAGTCAGGTGTACACTGTCTGTCAGCGGTTCCTTCTTTTGTGGCCTCCCGTTATCACTCTCAGGGTCAATAACCGGTTGCTCGCGAGCACGTTTTTCCTCTGTCGGGCATCCCACCCAGAGATAGAACGCAGAGAGTTGGTGATATTTTTTTGCTCAAAAACAATCATCGTTGCTGGTATGTTGGTTTTTCTGCTCGTTTTTTTGTTTTCATTTTCTGATTTACTGGTGCAATACCGCCCCTATTTGTTCATTTTAATTTTTAGGTTATCTTGCTCAACTTTTTTAGGTTTTTCTACTCATTTTTAGGTTATTTTTTTATTTTGTTGTTGTATTTTTTGGGTTTAAATCGTGGGTGTCTCTATCAACGTCACAATTTGATTGAATATGTCAAACCCTTCGTCTCCAACAATACCTCTTAGTTATGAGGTAATAGAGCACCAATTTTAGATTGTGGTTTTTGTTTAGTCTTTGCATAGTTAGCATTGATTTTGTTCAATTTATTTTTAGAGTCAAATCCACAGTGAAATTCCTTATATAACACATATTCATAATATATGAAAGATATTGCATTTGTTCAGGTGTGATTAATTTTCTACATTATTGTTTTTAATTTATAATATCAATTTATTTTGTATGTTGTCATCCACTACATTCATGCTTATTATAAGGGACATCAAAAAAAATCATATAAATATTTTTGTAAGATCATGATAATTTCAAATTTTTATTTCATGATAGCAATTTAATTTTAAAATACTAAAATAAATTATTTTTCTTTTATTTTGTGCAGCCTAATGCTCATTTTAGAAAAGATGTATTCATGTTGAATGATATATGTTGTTATAACAAAGCTAAATGATAAAATATAGTTGTTCTCATTTTAATTTCGTCTCAATGATAAAATTTATATTTTGAATTTATTGATATGTTTGTAGTTTTGAGTTTAAACTAAGAAAAAAGATTAAAAAAAATCAAATTTAATTTTGTAAAAAGAGAGCAACAAATATCTGATAGGTCTGCAGATATCTACTTTTAGGTTGCAAATATGTAGAAAATACCAGCGCTTTTATTCTTGGCGGTTGTTAACCGCAAATCGTTATTGGCTAGTCGTGTCTCAAAATCTCCTAATTTTTTGCGCATTTTCGAAATACGTCTTGTACATGCAATTTCAGGAAAAGTTCTCAACACGAAAGTTATAGATAACATCGAGAGTTGTAGTTATCGACGAGATCTACAACTTTGGTGTTGAACATTTTTCCTAATATTGCACGTACAAGGCGTATTTGTGAAAGACGCAAAATCTGGGACATATTCACAAAGTATTCTTGTACATGCAATATTAGGAAAAATGATCATCACGAAAGTTGTAGATCTCGACGAGATCTACAACTTTCTTATGGAGCACTTTTCATAATATTGCATGTACAAGCAGTATTTCAAAAATACGTGGAAAAATATGAGATTTTAAGGTGCGAGTAGTCAATAACGGGTGCGGTTAACGATCATCTTATTCTTTATTATAAGAAATATAATAAATCCAAAAAAAATTTCTCATCAAGTGGGTCCCAAAGAAGACGTGCATCGGATGCACGTGAGTTTTGATAAAGGTGTAAAAGTTTTAATTGAAAAAGAAAACAAATTCATTTACCGCGAGTTAAGATTTTGAAGGAACTCTGAACGGATAGCGACCATGTATTAAGCTATTATGGCCCGTTTGAGAGGATTTATTTTCACAGGTCAAGCGGTTACGACCGCATTAACCGGATTATAATTAAGGTCAGGTTCATGCGGTTGTGACCGCTTGACCGGGTGAAAATAAGTCCTTCCAAACGGAGCCTAAGTCGATTGTTAACCGCAATTCGTAATTGGCTAGTCGCACTTCAAAATCTTCCAATGTTTCACGCTTATTCTAAATATGTCTTATACATTCAATTTTAGGAAAAGTGTTCAACACGAAGTTGTATATATCGACGAGATCTAACAAACTTTTGTGTTGAACACTTTT
>CM077151.1:57820627-57930520 GCA_039583875.1 Platanthera guangdongensis | reverse complement strand
GATCATGAAGAAACTACTGTGCGCGCGATCGGCTTGCCCGATCCCCCGCATGGCCCGCGTAACCATCGCGACCGGATGCCGGCACCGTCGTCACCGACGTCAAACGATCTGTGCCCGGCCCGCCCCGCCGAGACCGGCGCCGCCGTCCCGCGGCCGCAGGGCTGCTCCCACAAGGAGAAGCCGCGACCCGCGGCTGCCCTCCCACAGTCGTGACATCGCTCCGCTAAGGGCAACCGCCTCATGCAGCCGCGGGGCCACTCATGCTAAGGGAGGCGGCCCTCCTGCGAATATATGCTGCGACCGCGGGACCGCAACCAAATGCGGAAGGAGTTCTCGCAGCCGTGAGCTCGTTGTCGAGCAGTAAGGCCAACACTAGGGACGGCCTTCCTCCCGACTTGCTGCGGTCAGGCGTCCCGCCGATCGCGGCTCCTCCACCTTCTCTAGCAGCCGCCCGCCGCCAAATTGGCCACTAGTCGAAGAGGGGGGACCCTCTCCACCGTCCGATCGTCCCAATGGGATTGCCGCTGTCTATTTAATGGGCAACCACCAACATAACTATGATGGTCAGTGGAGAAATATTTAGTAATTAAATATTAGTATACCTATATGAAATATATTATTTAATATTCATTAGAAACCATGCCAAATATGATCTGCACCCAATAATTTGGGTGGTTACGTCGTGCAGATAGCCACATAGCTATCGTAACCACTGCCTGAAGCCTATAAAATGGCCCTCAGACCTCTCTCATTTCTAACTTTTTCTCCTCTCAACTTTCTTCTTCCTCAGATCAAAGCTCCGCCGAATCCTCCTATGAGCCACCGCCTCCTGTCGAGCAATCTGAAAATTTGTCTAAGTCCACAACGCCCCGAGGAAGAAGACGCATCGCCGGCCAATCCAAGAAGCCTCCTACGTGCGTGGAATCCAAGAAATCCCCGCCAACGCACGGTAGCCAACCTCACAACAAAATTGAGCAACCCGATTGCATCCAAGAACGTCCGTCATCGCCGGTGAACAGAGAAAACAGAGCTACGTATAAGGCGATCTGTCACCCACCAAGCACGTCTGTATACTTTCTCTCATCAGCAAGCAGTAACGAGAAGTGGTCTGTCGCCCTCAATTCCACCAACACTTTGTAAACTGCTGATGATAGTGAAGTTTGACCATCATGAACCAGTTACACAATTTTTTATCCAGTTGAGAGGTTTTTCTATGTGAAAATCGTCTTGTGCACTTATTCACTTACTCTATGATTGCGTGTGTGCTCGATCGCTCCACGAGCTAAGACAGCCTAATTTAATCCGATCTAACAGAAGGGTTGAATTAGGCACAACAATTTGTGTTTGGACTCTACATCATTTGATGAGAAAAGCTCAAAATGTTTTGGAGTGAACTCGAAATTTTTGTAGGAAATCCTTCATGAAATGATGAATGCTCTTGTCCCACCATGTCAAATCTTCTTACTTTATATGGATATATAAACTATATTACTCTTCTGTGTTATGGTGAAGAAACATACAGAGAAACTATGAATAACACACATGTGCTCGCCCGCTTGCTCGACATGGCTAAAATTTTTGAATTTTTATCGGGATTTGTCATTTGAGGAATAATATGATTATTATTTGTGATCAAAAGAGCTTTTATGCCTTATTTCAGTTAGCCGACCGCTCCCTTTTGTCGTCCGCTCTGTTACTCAATTGTTGATCGTTCCTAATGACCGACCGCCAATCGTTCCTTTTTGTCGATTGCCGACTCCATGGACCAGATCCCACGCATTCGAGGCTTGGAGTGTTGAATTTTCTCAAAGTGGTCAGCAAGGTAGCCTAAAGCCAAATTAATATTCTCAGAACTACCCAATTTACACTTTGATCATGCGGAAGCCCAATGAGCAAGTTTAACACCAACAACCAATGGAAGAACAAACAGATCTTTTATTTATTACACTTCTTTACAAGCCGAGGTATACGTAGCGAGACATGATTTCGCTAGTACAACAGCTACAAACAGAAAGAACAAACAAGCCGGGCGGACAGCACTGGAGACCGCCGAGACCGCCTCGTCCGCCAAGGTCGCCCAAGCCGCCCAAGCTGCAACTGCTACAAGACGCAAAGCACACGGAGTCCACCGAGACCGCGAGGTCGCGCGGACACACCGTTATTCGCTGCCTGCTGACGAACAGAGGAACAGACCGCCTACCCGCCTGAGACCGGCGGACAGGTTATTGGTACTTGATCAAGCTGAAGTAGAAATCTGACAAGCCGCAGAAGCGACCAGCTGAGACCGCAGAGACCGCACACTTCAACGCCCAACTCCTGGCCCTTTGAAGCTAGCCGCGCGACCTACACACAGCACACCGTCAACACTACTCAATCCGCGCGGACAGAAAACCGCAGACCGCAACACTTGCCCAAGCCCAACTTACTGTTCACTCCGTTACTGTAGACCTGCTTGGGGGGTTCTATTTATAGGCGAGGTGAGGAGTGTGGTCACCACCCTAGTGGATAGAATCACCACCCCAGCCCGCGAGCTAGCAAAACCTCCATCCGCTGAGTCCGCAAAGACTTAGCCAGATTCCAAGACAACCGCCAGGAGCAAGGCACCGATGATCACTACTGGGCGGTCTTGCATCAGACCGCCCACACTATGCGGACACGATACCGTCCGCACAGTCCGCACACATCAACATTTGGACAGCCACAACCCCTTCAGCAACAGTCCGCACACTAAAGAGGCAGTCCGCATAATACAAGACCAAAGCCTCCATCTGCCACAAGTCCACGACCAAAGACAGGGTTAGCAACAGTCCGCCCGGTCAACAACGGACTTGGCGGATACTGCGGACACACTGGACTTGTCCCAGAATGTGACTAGATCCAGTAAATCACCAAAGGCCTAGCGCAAGCTCGGCGGACAAAGCCCAGTCCGCCAATCATCCAAGCAGATCGCCACACTCCTCCAGAGTTAAGGCAGAGTCCGCAAGCAATCCTCGCATGACTGCCCAAACAAGCGGCCAACTGCCGGACTCCGATATCAGTCAGCGCAGTCCTCCACAGCAGTTAGCACCTGTTGTACCACCAGAGTTCGGCAAGGGCCACAGCCAAACTCCAAGGTCAATCCGCCACAGCGGACACCGCGGGCACGCTAGTCCGCAAGCCTCCTGCGAACAGGACACCCAATCTACCGGTTAACACAAGCTTGCAACACAAAGCCACTGAACAGAGCACTGCCTACAACCCGCAAACCTCTGTCCACTCAGGCCGCTCCTCAATAAGCCAAGCCATCATGACAGCCAACACCCTGTCCGCAGTCAGCAATCCGCCCAGGTCGCGGACTCAGTCCGCACAGGCCGCCCGGCCTGCCCATCACCCACTTCCACTTCATAAATTTCAACACTCCCCCTTGAAGTGAGAAGTGGTGATCAAGCCCAACAAGCTACGTAACCGCTGAAAAGGCCCCTTCGACAGCGGCTTCTTGAAGATGTCAGCAAGATTATCTTCACTCCAAACATGCCCGACCAGAAGAGATCCTTCTAACACCCTCTCCCTTATGAAGTGGTGTGCGATCTCAATATGCTTGGTCCTAACGTGACACGCTGAATGGTTTACCAGTTTGAGAGCACTCTCATTGTCACCCCGGAGTAAAGTAGGCCCTTACACTTCTTCATGAACATCCTATACAAGCCTCCGCAACCAGATAGCTTCCCGAGCAGCCAAGGCCGAAGCCTTATACTCAGCTTATGTAGTAGACACGAACACAGAATCCTGCTTCTTGCTACACCACGAAATACCAGCTGAACCACAAGTGAAAACATAACCTGAAGTTGATCTCCGATCATCCGAGTCACCACCATAGTCAGCGTACGTGTATCCAAGCAAAGCAAAGTCCGCATCCCTACTATAGAGGAGTCTCATATCAGAAGTTAACTTGACATACTTCAAGATATGCTTTGCCGCTACCAGATGAGACTTCCTTGGTTCAACCATAAATCGACTTACTCGGCCAACAACATAAACAATGTATGGCCTTGTAATCGTCAGGTAGATCAAACTCCCTACAAGAGATCGGAACACCAAGGGGTCAGGAAGAATCCTTCCTTCATCTCGTCAAAGCTTCAACCCATGTTCCAGTGGAGTAGAGCAACACTTCCCTTCGCCCAGGCCGAATCGACTTACAATACGATCTGCATAACCCTTCTGGCAAATGAGAATTCCGCACTCCTTCCTCTCCACTTCAAGACCGAGAAAGTGATGAAGCTCTCACAAGTCTTTCATCTCGAAGCGTATAGCAAGCTCTGCCCTGAGCCTTGCTACTTCCTCCTCCAAATTCCCTTTGACGATCATATCATCCACATACAGCAGGACCAAGACTTGAAGCTCCCCCTTCTTCTTAACGAACAAGCTAGAATCCGAGTTGGAAGCAAGATACCCGCAGAATTGCAAATACTCTGCTATCTTCCCATACCAAGCTCTAGGAGCTTGCTTCAACCCGTATAAAGCCTTCCTGAGCTTACAGACATAGTCCGGATGATCTTCAGAAACAAAACCAAGTGACTGATCCATGAAGATGTCCTTGTCAATCTCTCCGTAAAGAAAAGCATTCTTCACATCAAGCTGTCATATCCTTCATCCCTTGCTAGCAGCAGACGATACCACTCTAACTGAAGTCATCTTGTAACCGGACTAAAAGTCTCCAATAGTCTTCTCCATAATGCGGTGAGAATCCTCGAGCCAACCAGCGAGCTTTGAACCTATCAATGCTCCCATCAGCCTCTTCTTCAACTTATACACCCACTTGCAAGTCACTGGAGTTAATTCATCAACCTTGGGCATAAGTGTAACACCCCCTATCCGTCACATAGCATATAGCAGTAGGTCCGGCCGGGGCCCGACGCCATATACCACAGACAGACCGGGTGGTTACTTATGGAAACCATCCAACCAATCTCAACGTCCTACACAGAGCATTCTAGCGGAAGCAGTTTATAAAAGTTGTAACAAAGAACCCAGCATTAAAGCATGAATGTCCACTAATACAAAATAGGAATGTTATACAAAATACCCAAAATAAGCCTTAAGGCCTTACAAAATGTTTCACTTCCAATTACATGTTTTACAAACCACGGCACGCAGGCCGGTCACACATGAATAAAGCAGTAAACACTTCCAATTAGGCCTTCAGGGCCGGCTTCGCAAAAGGGCTTTAGCCCGCTATTGACCGCTTGGTCCAGCTGCACCTGCAAGCAACAAACCACCGCACGGTGGCAAAACAAGGCAACGGTCAGCAATGCTGACCAAATTATAACGATCCCGCCCCAACTCGGGGCGGCGATGCTCCTTCCCTGCATTTCATTAGCATAAGCGAGCAATATATATATATAGCCATTTCATCACAGACGTTGGCTCGCACGGCCACACGCCCGTGCTCTCAGGGCACATTCTCGGTGAACCGGTCGATGTCACGTCAATTAAAGCCATAGACATTCCGGACTCACCACCGCCACTTTGACGGCCAAACCTATGAGCAATTTGTCTTCCGGCCTGGGTCACGACAATTTAAGCCATTGACCGCCGAAGACCCTAATCTATGCCAACGGTAAGTGCCACGTGCCTTTAGGTCTCTTTAACCGAACGACATAGAACGGGTACGGTTCCATCTAACCCGTGCTCACATCGCAACGACAATTTAAGCCATTTGCGCGGGTCAAACTTCCACCGAGTCCCATTTCCATCACAAGTCACATAACCGGTTATGTTCAAGTTGGCTCTCAGGCCACCAAGTTGGCAAGATCTCGTATCCGCCCAGTTTTCCGGGTGCACCTTTGGGTTAGTCCCCAAGGCTCCCTGCTGCAATCTACCGCGTAGAAAACCCGAAAAACAACCAATAGCACGGAGTCTTCTCCGGCATTATGCAATGCAACATCACCGATCCAGACCAACATGTCCGGGTAGGCTTCACACATCATGCCTATGTCCGTTCTCGCTTACGGACTCTAAACAACGGGGACTTCACATATCTACCCGAAGGAACGCCTCCAACTCTCCGCAAACTCGCGAGAGCGGGCTTCCTATGCAAAGAAAGAGAGCTACTCATGCTCAAGATGAGGATCGTTACCCTAGCGTTCCTCTTTGGCGCCATTGAAAAGTAATCGGATGAAAAGCACCGCACTAGCTTTGCCTCCGTGGATCCGGAGTCGGCTCGCGATTCGGAGCTTCGAAGCTCCTCCAATGGCGGGATCTAGCTCCTTCTTCTTCCTTGGCTCTCCTCTCTCTCTAAGGTTTTAGAAAGATAACACTTATGAAAAGTGAGGGTTTCTAAGTCCAATCCCGGGTATATCCCTTCAGGAACAACCCCCAGCCGTTGGATCTCAAAATAAGGAAACGAACGGCTTTGATTCGGGACTGAAATGCCCAATCTGGACCGAACACGGCCTGGCACACGCCCGTGTCCAGGGCCGTGTGCCTCATTCGCCGTCAAAATCGAATCGCCTGGAACCTCACACGGGTATCGAACACGCCCGTGTTCGAGCTGACACGCCCGTGTTCCACCTGACACGGCCGTGTGGCCGGCCGTGTACCCCATCATTTTTCCCAAAATCAACCCGAGCACTGCACGGGTTCTAGGACACGCCCGTGTCCTTACCCGTGTCACCTCAACACGCCTGGACCCAGGCCGTGTACACGGTCTCGACACTCGACACTTCGTCGAGCGAAGATCGTCGACTACTGACACGGCCTTGGACACGCCCGTGTCCTAGGCCGTGTGCCTTGTCTCGACACAATGTCGAGACCAAAGTGTCGACTTCCCGGGACGAGTGTCGACACGGGTTGACACGCCCTGCGACACGCCCGTGTCGCAGGCCGTGTGCCATGTCTCGACACTTCGTCGAACGCAGAGTGTCGACTTCGCGGCTAAGTGTCGACACGGGTCGACACGCCCTGCGACACGCCCGTGTCGCAGGCCGTGTGCCCAGTCTCGACACAATGTCGAGACCAAAGTGTCGACTTCCCGGCTAAGTGTCGACACAGGCTTGACACGCCCTGGGACACGCCCGTGTCCCAGGCCGTGTGCTGCCAGCAGAACCCAAACTGGCCCAAAACGTCCCCCTTTGCTCCTTTGAGTTTCGGGGCGTTACAACTCTCCCCCTCTTAAAAGAATTTCGTCCACGAAATTATATAAAGGAAAGACATGTACAAAACCAAAATTTGTACCTGAGCGGAACAACTCCGGATACTCGTCAAGCATAGTCTGCTCTCGCTCCCAAGAGAGCTCCTCACGACCGCAATTGTCCCACCGGACCTTGACCATCCTGATCTCTTTATTGCGTAGCCGCTTGACCTCCGAGTCCTCAATCCGCACGGGCTTGACCTTTGTCGTTAGCCCACTATCCACCGGCACTTGATCAACCGCGATCACTTGCGTAGGCTCTTGCACCGCCTTCCGAAGCACCGAAATATGGAATACATCATGTAAACCACTAAGCTCCACTGAAAGCTTCAACCGATAGGCCGCTTCACCAACTCGCTCCAGAACCTCAAACGGTCCAAGGTACCTCGGGCTTAGCTTTTTCAATCGCCGCACCCGCGAGACACCCTTGAACGGCTTGATCTTTAAGTATACATAATCGCCCACAGCGAACTCCACGTTCCTGTGCTTGGCATTATAGTACTTTGCTTGCCGGTCCTGAGCGATAAGCAACCTCTCCCGAATGGTTCTCACCAAAGAAGTAGCATCCTCCACTTCCGATCGCTTATACAACTTTGACTCACCGTTTCTAACCAAGACAACGGCGTGCGACATTTTCTACCATATAGGGCCTCGAAGGCGCCATCTGAATACTCGCTTGGTAGCTATTGTTGTATGCGAACTCCACCAAATAAAGGTGGTCTTCCCATTGCTTTCCAAATCCAAGACACACATGCGGAGCATGTCTTCCATGGTTCTATTGACCCTCTCGGTCTGCCCATCCGTTTGCGGATGGAAGGCTGTGCTGAATTTCAGCTTTGTTCCCAACATTTGCTGCACAGCCTCCAATCATTGGACGTGAACCGCCCATCTCGGTCACTCACGATGCTGCGGGCACACCATGAAGCCGTACTATGTTATCCACATAAAGCTTTGCCAACTTCTCCACCGGATCATCCTTCCTATGCGGAATAAAATGCGACACCTTCGTTAATCGATCAACAACCACCCAAATGGCGTCGTTCCCTTTTGCGACCTTGGCAAACCGTGCACAAAGTCCATAGAGATGTCGTCAAATTTCCACTCCGGAATAGGCAAGGACTTAAGAAATCCTCCCGGCTTTTGGCACTCCGCCTTTACCAAGGCGCAAGTTTGGCACTTCGCTACGTATAGCGCCACATCCTTTTCAAACCCGGCCACCAAAACAGTTTCTTCACATCACGGTACATCTTCGTGCTCCCCGGGTGAATCGAGTACTTGGTATGGTGTGCCTCGTACAACAACTCCACCCGTAAATTGCCCACACTTGGGACGCACAGACGACCGTCTTTCCAAAGCAATCCGTCCTCCACGACGAATTGGGAATTTGACCCATCCAGAGCCTCTACCATGAACTGCTTCATATGAGCATCCATATCCAAAGCCTGCCGAATACGATCAGCCAGGTCATATTGGACTTCAGTCCAATTCAGAACTGCTTCAGCACTTGATTGTCTGTCCACACAAACAATCTCCAACGCCTCCAACTCTCGCACCAACCGCTCATCATGCACCGATAGCCAATTGGCTTGAGCTGGGGCTCGGCGACTCAACGCGTCCGCAACCGCATTCCCTTTGCCAGGCACGTAGTGGATCTTGAATGTATAGTCCCCCAGGAACTCCATCCATCTACGCTGCCGCATATTCAGATCCTTCTGATCAATAAGATACTTCAGGCTCTTGTGATCGGTGTAGATATCAATCTTCACACCGTACAAATAGTGTCTCCACAGCTTCAAGGCAAAAATCACGGCCGCTAACTCCAAGTCATGGACCGGATAATTCCTCTCATGCACTTTTAGCTGTCTCGAGCCATAAGCTATTACACTTCCGTGTTGCAGTAGCACGCAACCCAAACCGCTGCCCGAAGCATCGCTATAAATCTCATAGCCTTCGGTCCCACATGGCGAACTCAGCACAGGCGCCGTGGTCAACCGACACTTCAACTCCTCAAAAGCTCGCGCGCACTCCGGCGTCCAAACGAACTTATGCTCCTTCCTCGTCAAAGTAGTGAGAGGTAACGCTATCCGCGAGAAGTTCTCTACGAAGCGCCTATAATAGCCGGCAAGCCCCAGAAAAACTCCGGACTTCCGCTACCGTAGCAAGCTCAGGCCACTCCCGTATCGCAACAATCTTCGCCGGATCCACAGCAATACCCTCTCCACTCACTATATGCCGAGGAACGCCACTGAGGATAGCCAAAACTCGCACTTCGAGAACTTGGCATACAACTGATTTCTCCTTAGCGTCTCCAACACCAAATGAAGATGCTTGAAGTGATCTTCCTCACTTTGCGAGTACACCAAAATATCGTCGATGAAGACGATCACGAAATGGTCCAAGTACTCCACTGAAAGTCCTGTTCATCAAATCCATGAACACTGACGGCGCATTAGTCAGCCCAAACGGCATGACTGTAAACTCATAATGCCCGTATCTCGTACTAAACGCTGTCTTCGGGATATCACTCTCCCTTATTCGCAGCTGATAGTACCCAGCCTTGAGATCCAACTTCGAGTACACCGTCGACCCGACTAACTGATCAAAAAGATCATCAATCCGGGGGATCAGGTACTTGTTCTTCTCTGTCAGCTTGTTGAGCTCCCGATAATCAATACATAGCCTCAAGCTTCCGTCCTTCTTCTTAACAAAGAGGATCGGTGCGCTCCAAGGCGAAGAACTCGGACGCACATACCCTTGCTCCAACAACTCTTGCAGTTGAACTTTCAGCTCCGTCATTTCCTTAGGCGCTAGCCGATACGGAGATCATGACACAGGCTTTGCACCTGGCACTAGCTCAATCGTAAAATCTATCTCCCATTGAGGCGGGGCTCCAGGAAGATCTGCGGGGAACACATCAGGGTATTCCGATACCACTGAAATACAATCCAACGCTGGCTTCGGCTTTGCAACCTCCACTAGTGTAAAGAAAAGTTCTGCTCCGGCACGAACCGCCTTCACCACCTGAAGAGCAGACATCAACGTCTTGCTCGACCCTTTAAGCCCGTAAAAGTCGTTTCACGACTTGCTCCCAGCTTGACTTCCTTGCTACCACAATCTATATGGGCCTGCTGCTCCGAGAGCCAGTCCATGCCAAATATGAACCAACGGAAGTAAAGACGCCCGCAGGTCGAACTCCTGCTCCCCAATACGAATATTAACATCGCAGATCCTATCCGCTCGCATCGAACACCCATTGGGCAACAACACATCCAACTTATCCGTCGCCATCGAAGAAGGGACTCCGATGCGTGATATAAATCCTTCGGACAAGAAGGAGTGTGAAGCTCCCGTATCAAAGAGTGCTCGTGCCGGATTTTCGCAAATCAATACAAATCCTAAACAAGCAGTGGTAAGGTAACATGTGTATAACAAGTATTTAAATAAATTGACTTGCTATAAATTAAATCGTACCTGTCACCACATCAGCTTGTTTAATGGCCTCCTGTTGGCCAAGATTGTAGACCCTTGGTTGGGCCGGAGCATAATGGGATGCGGTCGACTCCACCGCTTTCCCTTCTATTCATAAGTAGCTCCCGACTTCCTCTCGGACTTAGGACGTCCGCTCCAACAGTCACGGGCAAAGTGCCCCGTTTTTCCACAAGTAAAACACGCGCCCAGGGTCCGACTCGTAGTTGCCCCAAAAGCACCAGAAGGAGCTGGACCCGAAGTCCTATGCTTCTTGAAATCCCTCCGATAGCCGGACTTTGAAGTAGTCGGTACTTTAAATTCAGATTTCCTATCACCCAAGCCTTTCTTTGCTTGCACATTCTTCATGTCCTTCTCCAAGGACCGGGCAGTATTGACAAAGGTTAAGAAACCCTGCGTCATCGGCCCCGAGAGTAGTAATCTCAACTCATCTCTCAAGCCTTCGTAGAAGCGATAAGTCTTGTGCTCCTCATCCACGATGGTGGAGCTAGCATATCGACTTAAACGAGTGAACTCATGGAGATATTCATCCACGCTCTTCTCACCCTGAACCAACTTCAGAAATTCGTTCTCCATCGAAATCCTCTGAGTAGAAGGGAGGTATCTTGCCAAGAACAATCCCGAGAACTCTTCCATCGGAACGTCTATAAGTTGTCTACCTCTCAAATGATGCATCTCCAATCCTTCCCACCACATCCTCGCTTCACCGTCCAGAAGGAACCTAGCGATGGTGGTCATTTGCCACTCCTCCGTCTCCGTTGCTGTCATGACTCTCTTCACCCTGGAGAGCCAGTCTTCAGCCTGAGATGGGGTTCCCAACCCCGAGAATAACAGAGGGTTAAAGCTCATTACATGCTTAAGCTGCCTCTCAGTTGCCCTCCTTGGCACCACCGGTTCCATAACCGCTTGCTCCACTCTCCTCGGCTCAGCCTCTTGCAGAGGTTCTTGCTCCATAACAGGAGCGGGCTGCTGCGTTTGCCTTGCAGGCTGCGCATTTATCACGGCCAACACCGCTTCAGCCACCAATCGTATGTTCTCAGCCGACAGAGGTGTTGCAGGAGCAACATCCGGTGCACTACTAGCCTCAGAAACTCGGCGTTCTGACGGCCCAACACCACTTCTGGTCACCTATAGTGGTACAAAAACACCGTTAAGCGACCAAATAAATTGCAAATAGCAATTATAGGAACACGCAAGTTCCTCAAACACGAGTATTTTCATTCCTAAGTGGACATTCATGGGTTCTTTTACTGTTATAACGATGACGCACACAATGTGCTCACCACCCCTTAAAAGAATTCGTCCACGAATTCACTTTAAGCCCGACCAAAACCAGTAGTCTGATACCAAATTGTAACACCCCCTATCCGTCACATAGCATATAGCAGTAGGTCCGGCCGGGGCCCGACGCCGTATGCCACAGACAGACCGGGTGGTTACTTATGGAAACCATCCAACCAATCTCAACGTCCTACACAGAGCATTCTAGCGGAAGCAGTTTATAAAAGTTGTAACAAAAAACCCAGCATTAAAGCATGAATGTCCACTAATACGAAATAGGAATGTTATACAAAATACCCAAAATAAGCCTTAAGGCCTTACAAAATGTTTCACTTCCAATTACATGTTTTACAAATCACGACACGCAGGCCGGTCACACATGAATAAAGCAGTAAACACTTCCAAATAGGCCTTCAAGGGCCGGCTTCGCATTTGGGCTTTAGCCCGCTATTGACCGCTTGGTCCAACTGCACCTGCAAGCAACAAACCACAGCACGGTGGCAAAACAAGGCAACGGTCAGCTACGCTGACCAAATTATAACGATCCCGCCCCCAACTCGGGGCGGCGATGCTCCTTCCCTGCATTTCATTAGCATAAGCGATCAATATATATATATATAGCCATTTCATCACAGACGTTGGCTCGCACGGCCACACGCCCCGTGCTCTCAGGGCACATTCTCAGTGAACCGGTCGATGTCACGTCAATTAAAGCCATAGACATTCCGGACTCACCACCGCCACTTTAACGGCCAAACCTATGAGCAATTTGTCTTCCCGGCCTGGGTCACGACAATTTAAGCCATTGACCGCCGAAGACCCTAATCTATGCCAACGGTAAGTGCCACGTGCCATTAGGTCTCTTTAATCGAACGACATAGAACGGGTACGGTTCCATCTAACCCGTGCTCACATCGCAACGACAATTTAAGCCATTTGCGCGGGTCAAACTTCCACCGAGTCCCATTTCCATCACAAGTCACATAACCCGGTTATGTTCAAGTTGGCTCTCAAGCCACCAAGTTGGCAAGATCTCGTATCCGCCCAGTTTTCCGGGTGCACCTTTGGGTTAGTCCCCAAGGCTCCCTGCTGCAATCTACCGCGTAGAAAACCCGAAAAACAACCAATAGCACGGAGTCTTCTCCGGCATTATGCAATGCAACATCACCGATCCAGACCAACATGTCCGGGTAGGCTTCACACATCATGCCTATGTCCGTTCTCGCTTACGGACTCTAAACAACGGGGACTTCACATATCTACCAGAAGGAACGCCTCCAACTCTCCGCAAACTCGCGAGAGCGGGCTTCCTATGCAAAGAAAGAGAGCTACTCATGCTCAAGATGAGGATCGTTACCCTAGCGTTCCTCTTTGGCGCCATTGAAAAGTAATCGGATGAAAAGCACCGCACTAGCTTTGCCTCCGTGGATCCGGAGTCGGCTCGCGATTCGGAGCTTCGAAGCTCCTCCAATGGCGGGATCTAGCTCCTTCTTCTTCCCTTGGCTCTCCACTTTCTCTAAGGTTTTAGAAAGCTAACCACTCATGAAAAGTGAGGGTTTCTAAGTCCAATCCCGGGTATATCCCTTCAGGAACAACCCCCAACCGTTGGATCTCAAAATAAGGAAACGAACGGCTTTGATTCGGGACTGAAATGCCCAATCTGGACCGAACACGGCCTGGCACACGCCCGTGTCCAGGGCCGTGTGCCTCATTCGCCGTCAAAATCGGCTCGCCTGGAACCTCACACGGGTATCGAACACGCCCGTGTTTGAGCTGACACGCCCGTGTTCCATGTGACATGGCCGTGTGGTCGGCCATGTACCCCTATCATTTTTCCCCAAAATCAACCCGAGCACTGCACGGGTTCTAGGACACGCCTGTGTCCTTACCCGTGTCACCTCAACACGCCTGGACCTCAGGCCGTGTACACGGTCTCGATACTCGACACTTCGTCGAGCGAAGATCGTCGACCTACTGATACGGCCTTGGACACGCCCGTGTCCTAGGCCGTGTGCCTTGTCTCGACAGAATGTCGAGACCAAAGTGTCGACTCCCCGGGACGAGTGTCGACACGGGTTGACACGCCCTGCGACACGCCCGTGTCGCAGGCCGTGTGCCATGTCTCGGCACTTTGCCGAACGCAGAGTGTCGACTTCGCGGCTAAGTGTCGACACGGGTCGACACGCCCTGCGACACGCCCGTGTCGCAGGCCGTGTGCCCAGTCTCGACACATTGTCGAGACCAAAGTGTCGACTTCCCGTCTCAGTGTCGACATATGCTCGACACGCCCTGGGACACGCCCGTGTCCCAGGCCGTGTGCCTGCTGCCAGAACCCAAACTGGCCCAAAACGTCCCCCTTTTGCTCCTTTGAGTTTCGGGGCGTTACAATAAGGTCCCAGGTATTATTCTTCTTGAGAGCAGCAATCTCTTCCTTCATGGCATCATCCCACTCCTTGACTCCAGTGGCCTCATCGAAGTTTGCAGGCTCTCGCTCATCCAGAGGACGTGCAAAGAAGCAGGAGACAAAGCTCACTGCATTCCCATCAAAGTAATGAGCCGGTGGCTTAATAACCCTCTTCGATCTCCGAAGGGTCTGCTCCTTGCTTACTACCTCTGTTGCTCCTTCAGGCTCAACACCACCTTCAAGCAAGCTTTGAGCAATGCTCCACCTGCTTCCTGAGCTAGAAGCCTCAGCACCAGAATTTGAAGCAACAGGAGCTGCTGGTGAAACATCAAGGTCCTCTTCCAGGCCTTCAGCATCCACCATCGGTTCTTCATCAACCTTGCTTTCGGTTAGCTCAACCGAGCCACCTCCATACGACGTCAGCTCGTCAAAGACAACATCTCTTGACACAACGAACTTCTTCATCACAGGATCCATGCATTTCCATCCCTTCTTCTGCTCATCGTAGCCAACAAAGACAAGCTTCCTTGTCTTTGCATCCAGCTTAGTACATGAAGCATCCGGGACATGCACATAGCAAGTTGAACCGAACACCCAAAGATGTTCCACACTAGGCTTCTCCTTCAACAACAGCTCAAAAGGAGTCTTCATGTTGATCGGGCTAAGCGACATCCGGTTGATGACATAAGAAGCACAAGACATCCCCTCCGCCCAAAAGGACCTTGGAATGTCTTTCGCATGAAGCCAGCATTTGCAAGTCTCCGTTAGATGACGGATCTTTTGTTCTGCTACTCCATTTTGTTGTGGAGTGTGAGCACAAGTGAGCTCTCGTTGGATCCCGTATTTCCTGGAGAAGTTAGAAAACTCGGAGGAGATGAACTCACCACCATTTTCTGTTCTAAGCTTCTTGATCCGCAAGCCAAGCCGGCCTTCCACCAACTCCTTGAACTCCACAAACAAACAGAAGGCTTCTGACTTCTCCTTCAAGAAATATACCCAAGTGTATCTTGAGTAGTCATCAATCAGCACCAGCATGTATCTGCTCCCGCCAAGGCTTGCAATGACGGTTGGTCCCATCAAGTCTCCATGAATGCACTCCAATGGTCTCTTGCTCCTTGTTTGTGATTTATCAAACAGAAGGCGATGAGCCTTGCCGTACTGACATCCCGCGCAAACGTGACCGTCGCCAAATGAAGAAAGCTTAGGCAAGCCTCTTACAAGGCTTTTGTTTGCCATAGTTTTCAACTTCTCCATTCCTACATACCCCAACCTTTCATGCCATATAGCCGCGCTATCGTTAGCTCTCATCCGATCAACATAAGAGTTAGTAGCAAGAACAAACAAGTTCTTCACTCTCCTCCCAACATGAGCAACATCAGCCTTAACCGCTAATACGTTGCAAAGGAACTTCACTTCTATTGGCCCAAGAAGAACGTGATAACCCGCGTCTACTGCATTGGTCACCGAGAAGAGGTTCTTCTTCATGCCCGGTATGTGATACACACTCATTAATGTGAGTGGACCCTTATCACTACCCAACGACACAATACCCTCCTTCTCTACTGCATAAATAGTATTATCAGCAGTTATAATAGCTTCATTACCTGAGTAGGCTTACAGAGAATAGAACTTCGACTTGTCTCCGGTAAGGTGATGACCATACCCGGAGTCCACGATCCAATCATCGTTGAAGTCGATAGCGGACAGGGCACGGACACAAGTGCCCGTCATGAAAGCTCCACCTCATTCAGCTTCCTCACTCTTAGAGTGAGCTTCCTCCTTGCCAGCAACATGCCCAGGCTACAGTTTGACCTTGTAGTCACGCTTGAAGTATTCTCGCTGATGACACCTGTAGCACTTCGGGTTCTTCTTCCAGTCCTTCTTAGGAGCAATGCTCCTCTCTGCCTGATAAGAAGTTGAAGGCTCATTCTCAACAGCGACTTGCTTCTTCTTCTCTTCCCATCTCTTCTTCTTCTTTCCCGTGAAGAGTGTTTCACTGCTTTCCTCAGAGACAGTGACTCCAGCCATCTGCCTTGCCAAGCTTTCCTGTGAAGCAAGCAGATTCTCAAGCTCCAGTGTGAGAACCGAACAAAAACAAACCGAAATGGTTTTAACTGAAACTTTATTATCCGAAAAAGGTATCTATTACAATGGTATAACCTCTCTTTTATAGAATGAAGGAGATGAGAGAGATTACAAATAATCAATGTGGGACTAAAAATTTACAAGTGTATGCGGCTTTACAAAAGACAAACCGGACAAGCCGTGCGGTTAGACAATCCGGCTAACCGCCTGACTACCAACAGGAGGAGAGATCAAACCGCCACAGGAGACTGCTAGACCGCTCGGTCTCCTAGTCGTCTGAGACAAGCCGCCTGACCGCTGGGATACCAAACAGCAACAGCCCGACACACAGACCGGTTAGGAGAAACCGCCAGACCGCCCGGTCTCCAAACAGCAATAGACCGCACGGTCTCCAACCTGCAACACTCCCCCTCAAGCTGGAGCATAGATATCAATCATGTCTAGCTTGTCGCAGATGTGGAAAAATGAAGCAGATACCAGCTTGGTGAAGACATCTGTCAACTCGTTGTCGGAAGTGACAAATGGAGTGCAAATCTGTTTCTTCAATATTTCTTCCCGAATAAAATGACAGTCGACTTCTATATGTTTTGTTCTCTCATGAAAGACCGAATTTTTGGAAATGTATATCGCGGCCTTATTGTCACGGAACATAGGAAGAGGATAGTTGTAAACCTCTCCTAAGTCAAGCATGAGAGCCCACAACCACTTCAACTCACATGTAGTCGATGCCATGCTGCGATATTCCACCTCTGCACTAGACCTGGAAACTACAGACTGTTTTTTGCTCTTCCAACTCACAAGATTGCCTCCAAAAAACGTGCAGAAACCTGATGTCGATTTGCGGTCCCCTTTGTCATCCGCATAACTTGAATCAGAGTAAGCTTCAACCCTTAGGTGACCATTCTTCTGAAAGAGGAGTCCTTTCCCTGGTGCAGCTTTAATATACTCTAATATCCTCAGTATAGATTGTAGATGACACTCCCTCGGAGCTTGCATGAACTGACTCACCTTGCCAACAACATAAGAGATGTCGGGTCTGGTTACCGTGAGATATATGAGCTTGCCCACCAGACGCCGGTATCTCGTAAGATCGGAGAGAAGAGGCGAGTCATCTATCCAAGTTTTGTCTTCTCCAGCAGCCATAGGACAACGTGTAGGTTTAGCACCAGTCAGTCCTGCCTCCTTTAAAAGATCAAGAGCATACTTCCGTTGGGAAAGGACCATGGAGTTGGGCTTTCTAGAGATTTCAATCCCCAGAAAGTATTTGGGGGAGCCCATGTCCTTTGTGACCAGATGTTGACGAAGGTGTTTCTTGGTCATCAATACCCCATCCTGGTCATCGCTAGTAAGAAGAATGTCATCAACATAAACCGCAAGAACAACAAGACCAGAGGCGGTTTTCCGAACAAACAAGGAGTGATCTGCTGAGCTTCTTGTAAAACCAATGGCCGCAACAATGCCACTGAACTTGTCAAACTAGGCACGAGGACTCTGCTTGAGGCCATAGATAGCCTTCTTTAGCCGGCATACTCGTGTCTCCCCCTGAGCAACATACCCAGGATGTTGCTCCATGTAAACATCTTCCTGCAGATCACCATAGAGGAAAGCATTCTTAACATCGAGCTGCGAGATGGGCCAATCCCTGTTGACAGCCACAGAGAGAAGAACCCTAATAGTGATGAGACGAGCCACTGGAGAGAAAGTGTCAAAGTAATCAACGCCATAAGTTTGGGTAAAACCCTTGGCAACCAGGCGAGCCTTGTAATGAGCCACACTGCCATCCGGGAGAAACTTCACAACGAAGACCCATCGACAACCAACAACATCTGTGTCGAAAGGAGGAGGAACAAGGGTCCAGGTACCCCGTTTAGTGAGAGTAGCAATCTCCTCATCCATGGCAGCTTTCCAATGAGGAATAGTAAGGGCCTCCTGGTAGGAATGGGGGGTGGGAGTGGCCAAGATAGTCAGTGCAAAAGCTCTGCGAGAAGGGGTAAGACGATCGTAGGAAACAACTGCAGCAAGCAGGTGTTGGGTACATGTCTGAACCCCTTTGCGAAGAGCAATCGGGAGATCCAGATCAGCAGTTGCCTCAGTATCCGGAGTATCCGTGGTAGAGAGAGCTGACCCGGGAGTAGAGAGAGATGGCAGCGGAGTGGAGGGAGAAAGCGGAGTAGAGGGTGGAGATGAGGGGGATGGTGAAGATGGTGGAGAGGGTGGAGATGGTGGAACATCAGTGGGAGCAGAGGGAATGGATGGGTTGGTATGAGAAGTAGGATCAGGAGGAGGAGAGGAGGAAGCCGGAGAGAAGTAAGATGCATTGGCAAAGAAGGTGACATCCGCAGAGACAAATTGCTTGCGGGTAATGGGGTCAAAGCATCAATAACCTTTCTGGGTGGGAGAGTACCCTAGAAAGACACATTTAGTAGCACGTGGTGAGAGTTTGTCACGGGTGGCAGCGGGAGAGTGCACAAAGGCGGTGCACCCAAAGATGTGCAGAGGAAGAGGAAAGGGATTTTTGTCCGGATAAAGAATGGAGAAGGGGGTAGCACCGTGGAGAACTGTGGAGGGAAGACGATTGATGAAATAACAGGGAGTAGGACAGCATAGCCCCAATAGGAGCGAGGAACATGCATGTGAGTCAGCATAGTTCGAGCGACATCAAGGAGGTGACGGTTTTTGCGTTCCGCCACCCCATTTTGTTGTGAGGTGTAGACACATCTTGTTTGACGAATAACACCATGGTGAATACAAAAAGAGGAGAAGTCTTGGCTAAGATACTCCTTAGCATTGTCAGAACGAAGGATTTTAATAGACGTATCGAACTGAGTCTTAACCATAGAATAAAATGAGGTCCAAACAGAGAACAACTCGGTGCGATCTTTGAGAAGATACACCCACGTACACCAAGAGAAATCATCAATGAAGGTGACAAAATATGAACTACCCCGACCGATGGTGAGGGTAGGAGCGGGACCCCATATGTCAGAGTGAACGAGGTCGAACGGACGGGAAGAGCCCCGACTTTGCGTTGGTGGGAAGGATGAGCGGTGATGTTTGCCAAGTTGACATGCATCACAGTTTAGAGGAGGATGATGAGGAGGGAGGTGGGGTAGGAGCTGGTGCAGAATTCGGGGAGGAGCATGTCCAAGGCGAAGATGTCATTGGAGAAGATCTATAGAGGAGGAGGAGAAGGCAGATAGAGCAGAAACGTTGTTGAGGAAGTAGAGGCCACCACTCTCTGTCCCGGTAGCAATCGTCCATTGGGAGTCCAGATCCTGAAAAGCACAAGAGGTAGGGGTGAATATGACAGAACACCGTAGTTGCTTGCATAAAGAAGTAACCGATAATAAATTGCACGGAAACTTGGGCACATAGAGGGTATCAGCCAGACAGAGAGATGAAGTGACTTGAACCATGCCTGTCCCATGGACAGGTGAGGGAGATCCATCCGCAACAATGACCAGGGGCAACTGAGCATGTGTTTCAAGAAGAGAGAAACATTGAGGATTGCCTGTCATATGATTTGTTGCACCAGAGTCGATTAGCCATCTTCCGCGAGTAACAACATGAGCACTACCAGAAGAGGAGACCACCGAGGCGGACAAGCTGGAGGAGGGGAAAGCCATGAAAGCAAGAGAGGAGCAAACCGCGACAATAAGAACAAGCCGCGAGAAGAGAAAGAGGCCGAATGGTAAGCGAAGAAGAGAAGAGAGCACCAAGCCGGGTGAACAGAAAACAGGTCGGGCGGCTAGGAAGGCCACGACCAAGAAGCAGAGCAAAGTAAAGGGAAAGAATTCGCACGGCTTGAAAAAGTAGGGCGAACAGAGGAGAACAAGTCGCACGGCTAAAGATGAGGTCGGGGCGACTAGCAAGCAGGAGCGGGTAGAAGGCAACAGGCGCGACGACTTAGAAGGAGATGGCGGCGAATAGAGGAGAGCGTGAAAATAGGTCGCGAGAAAGAAGGAGCAAGCCGCGCGGACAGACGGGGAATCAAGCCGCGAAAACAGTGAGAGCGCACACAATCAGGAGGAATAGATCGAACCTGCCTCTGATACCATGTGAGAACCGAACAAAAACAAACCGAAATGGTTTTAACTGAAACTTTATTATCCGAAAAAGGTATCTATTACAATGGTATAGCCTCCCTTTTATAGAATGGAGGAGATGAGAGAGATTACAAATAATCAATGTGGGACTAAAAATTTACAAGTGTATGCGGCTTTACAAAAGACAAACCGGACAAGCCGTGCGGTTAGACAAACCGGCTAACCGCCTGACTACCAACAGGAGGAGAGATCAAACCGCCACAGGAGACCGCTAGACCGCTCGGTATCCTAGTCACCTGAGACAAGCCGCCTGACCGCTGGGATACCAAACAGCAACAGCCCGACACACAGACCGGCTAGGAGAAACCGCCAGACCGCCCGGTCTCCAAACAGCAACAGACTGCGCGGTCTCCAACCTGCAACATCCAGCAAAGATGGTTGAGTAGCCCAACCTTGAATCGATGTCATAAAAGTAACATACTCCTTCCGCAAGCCGCGGATTATGTGCCTTTTCAACTTAGCCTTAGAGATAGGTTCATCAGGATCAAGCACTGATATCTCTACACATAGACTCTTCATCTTCAAGAACTATTTAAAGATATTCATGTCTCCTTGAGTTGTCCTGACCAACTCATTCTCCAGAAACTGAAGTCTAGCCACATTCTTCCTAATGAACGACTCATCAATGGTTGTCCAAATGACATCAACAGCCTCACATCCAATGATGTGATCAAACAGTTCTGGTGAAACAGCTCTCTTGAGAACAAACTCCGCCTTAGCATTTGTTTTTCTCTAGAGCCTTACCTGCTCAGCAGTTCCAAAAACAGTAGTCACCTCCTGTCTGTCGTCACCATCGACGACCTCCCATAGCTCCTCACCAAGAAGGTAACTCTTCATGCACGACTTCCACTTCTTGAAGTTAGTCGGCGTTAAGAGTTCAATGTCAAGACCTCTTGCATAACTCCCTTCCATTGCAACAACTGTTGGTTAGCAACCTTCCAGAAGCACAGAGCACCAACACAGGTTGCACCACTCAAGCACAGAGCAACAACACTGGTTGAACACCGCTCAAGCAACTGAACCTCCCTTTGATACCATGTTGAATTTTCTCAAAGTGGTTAGCAAGGTAGCCTAAAGCCGAATTAATATTCTCAGAACTACCTAGTTCACACTTTGATCATGCGGAAGCCCAAGGAGCAAGTTTAACACCAACAACCAATGGAAGAACAAGCAGATCTTTTATTCATTACACTTCTTTATAAGGCGAGGTATACGTAGTGAGACATGATTTCTCTAGTACAACAGCTACAAACAGAAAGAACAAACAAGTCGGGCGTACAACACTGGAGACCGCCGAGACCGCCTCGTCCGCCAAGGTCGCCCAAGCCGCCCAAGCTGCAACTGCTACAAGCTGCACAACACACTGAGTCTGCCGAGATCGCGAGGTCGCACGGACAGACCGTTATTCGCTGCTTGCTGAAGAACAGAGGAACAGACCGCCTACCCTCCTGACACCGGCGGACAGGTTATTGGCACTTGATCAAGCTGAAATAGAAATTTGACAAGCTACAGAAGCGACCAGCTGAGACCGCAGAGACCGCACACTTCAACGCCCAACTCCTGGCTCCTTGAAGCTAGCCGCGCGACCTGTACACAACACACCGTCAGCACTACTCAATCCGCGCGGACAGAAAACCGCAGACCGCAACACTTGCCCAAGCCCAACTTACTGTTCACTCCGTTACTGTAGACCTGCCAGGGGGGTTCTATTTATAGGCGAGGTGAGGAGTGTGGTCACCACCCTAGTGGATAGAATCACCACCCCAGCCCGCACGCTAGCAAAACCTCCGTCCGCTGAGTCCGCAAAGACTTAGCCGGATTCCAAGACAACCACCAGGAGCAAGGCACCGATGATCACTACTGGGCGGTCTTGCATCAGACTGCCCACACTATGCGGACACGATACCGTCCGCACAGTCCGCACACATCAACATTTCGACAGCCACAACCCCTTAAGCAACAGTCCACACATTAAAGAGGCAGTCCACATAGTACAAGACCAAAGCCTCCATCCGCCACAAGTCCACGACCAAAGACAGGGTTAACAACAGTCCGCCCGGTCAACAACGGACTTGGCGGATACTGCAGACACACTGGACTTGTCACAAAATGTGACCAGATCCAGTAAATTACCAAAGGCCTAGCGCGAGCTCAGCGGACAAAGCCCAGTTCGCCAATCATCCAAGCAGATCGCCACACTCCTCCAGAGTTAAGGCAGTGTCTGCAAGCAATCCTCGCATGACTGCCCAAACAAGCGTCCAACTGCCGGACTCCGATATCAGTCCGCGCAGTCCTCCACAGCAGTTAGCACCTGCTGTACCACCAGAGTTCGGCAAGGGCCACAGCCAAACTCCAAGGTAAATCCGCCACAGCGGACACCGCGGGCACGCCAGTCCGCAAGCCTCCTGCGGACAAGACACCCAATCCGCTGGTTAACACAAGCTTGCAACACAAGGCCACTGAACAGAGCAATGCCTACATCCCGCAAACCTCTGTCCGCTCAAGCCGCTCCTCAATCAGCCAAGCTGTTGGGTACATTGGAAAATGTGTACCAGATTTGAAGAAGCCTCACCCTACTCAATGATATGCATCAAGGTGTATTTGATGTGTTTTTGAGTTTATATGTGCAGGTTAAGTATATGCAGGAATGCAGAAAATTTCTAAGTCCATGTGTCGACACCTAGAGAAGCTGTGTCGACACTTATGAAGGCTTGTGTCGACACTGGAGAAAAGCTGTGTCGACACTTGGAGTTAATTGTGTCGACACTTCGAAAGGCTGTGTCGACACCAGAAGAAATTGTGTCGACACCAAGAGGCTGTGTCGACACACAGAGAAGCAAAGTCGACATCAACTGTGTCGACACCAAAATGCAGTGTCGACACACAGGAATACTTAGTCGACATCAATTGTGTCGACACCAAAAGGCAGTGTCGACACACTGAAGACTTTGTTAACATACTGCAGAATTTCAACAAAGTTAAAGAAAAGAAGTAACTGTGTCGACACACAGAGGCAGTGTCGATACACAGAAGACTTTGTCGACATCAACTGTGTCGACACACAGGACTTATGTCGACACACAACAAAGTTTCAACTATGTTGAAGAAGAAGTATTTGTGTCGACACACAGAATCAGTGTCAAGACATTCAACAGAAGGCTGTGTCGAGAAGTATTAACAACAACAAAGGAGATGTGTCGACACCACCAAGCTTGTGTCGACACTTAGTCAACTTGTGTCGACACTTAGTCTACTTATGTCAACACATGATGAAGTTCAGTCTCGACACTTTCAGATAGAGACAGTATTTCAAGAAGTGACTGGATGACTTGACAGCTGCCATTTCTAACCGGTCTACTGCAACTGTCAAAGCTGTCAGAAGTTTGTTAGAAACCGGATCAGCCGGTTACCATGGAGGAAGACTATATAAAGGCTTTCTCCTTCAACAGAGGTGATGATTACAATTAAGATTGAAGATCTACACAGATATCTAACAACAACAAAAAAAGAAAAGACCTTCGACAAAAGATCTAAGAAGTTGGAGAGAGAGCTCCATCTAAGAAGTGCAGTTGCTGAACCAGGCTGCCAAGAAAGATTCAGATTGAGATCTGAATCTCAAGTCAAAAGCTGATTGAAGATCAACTTCTCAAGAGTTCAACCCTACTGAGTTCAGATTCAAGAAGCTTTGAAGAAAGCTAAGAGAGGTTGTGCTCTGCCATCAGTTTCTTCCAAGAACTGATCAAGAAACCATCCATCCCCTCTCTCTCTACCTGGGTGGTGGTAAAACACTTTGTTTAATCAATATTCTATAGGATCTATTCTAGATCTGAGTTGTAAGCCTGTATTTATAAAGGCTGAGTGTAGGAGATTTAGATCTCTGAGTGGTAGGCCTTGTTGAAGGCTGAGGTAGGGCTGTGAGCCTGAGTTATAGGAGATTGTGATCTCTGAGTGTAGGCCTTGTTGTAGGCTGAGGTAGGGCAGTTGGCCTGAGTTGTAGGAGTGTGGACACACTCTGAGTTGTAGGAGCCCTGTTGGGGTTCTGAGCTGTAAGATCTGAGAATCTGAGGTGAAGTGCAGAAGTTAGGCCGAATTTAGCACACTGCTAGATAGACGAAGGGGGAAAGTGGATGTACCCAGACCTTGGGGAGCCACTATAAAATCTGTGTGCACTCTGTGATTGAATGTTTCTGTGATTGCTGTGCTGTGTAGTTGTAGAATTTGCAATTTCTGGTTAAATAACAGAACAGATTTTCTGCCTTAAAAACAAAAGAAAAAGTACACCTATTCACCCCCCCTCTAGGTGGTTAGGCACTAATTCTTTCAAGTGGTATCAGAGGGAGGTTGCTCAAAGAAGGACTTAACAGTCTGAGTGAGATCCATAAGGCAGATTCAAGAATCAAGAAAATGGGTTCAGGTGAAAATCATAAGGAACTAGGTTCAATGAAACTACCCATATGCAGAAAAGAGATATTTGTAATATGGAAAGAAAGGGTCAGACTGTTTATGGAGGCTTCTGATCCAAGGATCTACATCACAGTAAAGGAAGGTCCTTATATTCCAATGAAGGTGTCAATTCTGGATGCAAACCAAAGAATTCCCAAGGATTATTCAGAGATGACGAAGGATGAGATCATCCTGACAACTATTGATAAGAGAGCCCAGAATATCATAGTTAGTGCTATTGATGATGCAACCTTCTAGAATTTGATTCACTGCAAGATGATGTAGGCTAAGCCTTAGGGATCCTACACGGAGGGCGTGAACTACGACCCTTACAACGTTAACGCTCCCTAACCCGTACACAAACGAAACGCAGCGACCACAATTGATTTTATTTATCGTTCGCGCTAACATACGGGTAGCCGATCCGCAAGTGGAACGGAGAATGGCTATAGGCCAAAATCCCTTCCGGCTAAATGGAATAATATTGATTCTGGTCGAGCTTGGAGTTGTACCAAAATAGATCCTCCCAAAATAAAACACGATTCAAAAAGTGGTAGGATCTATCCCAACAAAACAAAAGCGAGGAGTGCCAATCCTCTCGTTAGATCTTTCGGAAAAAACCAAAATGAAAATCCAGATCTACTATTAGAAACACCGCGAAAATTAACGATTCGAGAAGATCACGCAAAATTCGTCCACCAAAAGAACTAATCAAGAGGGAAATTCTCTTGTGTAGGAATTTTCGTTACCCCGCTCGGAAGTGTAGATCCGAGATGTTTGGATCCACCAAATTGACCGCCCTTCCTTTGGATCCACGGGAAACGCACCACGGATGAAGACCTTGCTCGTCTCCTTCGCTTTCACGCCGCGGTTGATTACCCCAAAGACCTTGGTTCTTCCTTACACTTGATCCTTTTTCCTCCAAGGAGGCCGAAAATGACAAAGGGGAATATGATTTCGGTGGAGAAAGGTAGAGGGGTGGAGGAACGAGGGGTTGTTAGTGGGAGCGAGGAGTAGAAGGGGCGGCCAAGCAAAGGGGAAGAGGGGGCGGCCGAACTCCTTGAGAGGGAGCCTTGAGGGGGGGCGGCGGCCAAGAGGAGGAGGGAAGAGGATTAGGGTTAGGCAAGCAATTCTTTTTGATCTCAATAATAATCTCATAACAAATGAAAACTTGGCCTTATATAAGGCTTACAATCATGTGGCTATTAGCAGCCCAAAATAAAATATTGTTACGAAATGAAATGATAGAAAACAACATAGTTTCAAATACCACAAATAAAAGATAAATGCAGACCAAAAATAAATTTAAATCTTAATTTCTGTTGCGTGGGCGAAGATTGTAGCCGTGCCCGCTACGGCGCCGCAAGTCTTTTGTTGGAGGAGCATCGTCGTCATCTTCTGCTACGGCAACACGGCCATGGTCGTCATCTTCTGCCGCGGCAACACGGCCATGGTCGTCATCTTCTGCCACGGCAACACCGCCATGGTCGTCATCTTCTGCCACGGCAACACCGCCATGGTCGTCGTCATCTTCACCCAGTTGGCCGTCGTGGTGGCCGTCGCCATCAATCCTCCCGCTCTCAAAAGGACTCATCGCCGATGAGTGGGCTGGACGGTAACGGTGGAGGAGATCTGCATCAAGAAGAGCCAGCTCTGCCGAAGAAACCCAAGAGTCGTCCGAAGCTGGACGACCTCGCCATCTGACCAAAAACCTGTGAACGTCGCCGTCGGGAGTAGAAAACACCGCATCCTGCAAAATCGTTTCAGGCAAGAAATCGGTCCGGGGAACCTTGGAAAAGCGTTAGACGCAGGAGAAAAACAAGGTGTAGCATCAATAGGCAACGTACCTCCCGAAGGATCCGAAAGGGAGAGCGGTCCAGAAATATTTTCACCCCCCACCCCTTTAGACGGTATAGTGGAAATAGGAAACGAAGAGACTGGCAGTTCAGGTGGTGGAGCGACATAGAGCGTTAAATCCGAAATGTTAAAAATAGGGGAGATTCCACAATCAGCGGGTAACTGTAATAAATATGCATTTTCACCTAGCTTCTTCAAGACCCGAAAAGGACCGGCTCTCCTATTCGCTAATTTTTTTATGGTGCCCGAAGGCATCCGTTCAGGGATAAGACGTACCATTACCAAATCGCCAATATTGAAGGGGACTGCTCGCTTATGTATGTTAGCATTCGATTGATAAATAGCATATTGTTTAGCCAACGTCTTGCCTATGTGCTCGTGGAGAGTGCGAACGTGCGAGACGAAGTCCTGTGCAAATTAACTTGATTTAAATGATGGTGGTAACGGAATCAAGTCAAGAGGCACGGGCGCCTTATATCCATGCACTATCTCATTTGGCGATAACCCGGTGGACCTATTCTTAGAATTATTGTAGGCTAGTTGAGCGTGAGGAAGAATAAGGTCCCATGTACCCTTATGATCACCTACTAAGCAACGAAGTAACCCACCCAAACTCCGGTTAACAACTTCCGTTTGCCCATCCGTTTGTGGATGATAGGCCGACGAAAACATAAGTCGCGTGCCCAACAGCTTCCAAAGGGTTTTCCAAAAGTAGCTAGTAAACTTAATATCTCTATCGGTCACGATGGTTTTGGGGACACCCCGATGTGCCACGACCTCCTTAAAATACAACTTAGCGACGTGTGAGGCATCATTGGTGCTATGACAAGCGATAAAATAAGCCATTTTTGAGAATCGGTCCACTACGACCAAGATGGAATCGTGACGCCTAAATGTCGGTGGAAGGCCCAAAATGAAGTCCATGCTAACATCCACCCATGGGGCAGACGGAATCGGAAGAGGTGTGTAAAGACCGGCATTGGTCTTGTTACCCTTGGCTAATTGACAAACGCGACAGCTCCCGACGATTTTATTGACCATTGGCTTGAGACCCGGCCAAAAGAATTTATCCTCTACAAGTGTGACCGTTTTATCGCGACCGAAATGTCCTCCTAGTCCTCCACTATGTAACTCCCATACAATAAAATGGCGTAGCGAAGAGCGGGGAATGCATAGTTGTGTATGCTTAAATAGGTACCCATCACGGATGTAGTACGCCGAAATAGTGGAAGGGGAATTGTCCTGAGCGGCGAAATATATCTCCTTAAAATCCGGACACTGCATATACTCATCTTTGATTCTTTCAAATCCTATGACCGATACCTCCATGGTAGATAGTAATAGAGTGACGCGACTAAGGGCGTCTGCCACATGATTTAACGTACCCTTGAGATGCTTGATAATGAAGGTATACTCTTGAAGGTACGAAACCCATTTTGCGTGCCGTGGGCTGATCTTACTTTGGGAGTTTACAAATCTTAATGCCTCATGATTGGACAAGATGACAAATTCCTTGGAGATAAGATAGTGTCGCCAATGTTGGAGGCAACGGATCACGACATAGAACTCACAATCATAATTGGAATAATTTAACTTTGGACCGGCAAGTTTTTCGCTAAAATATCCTATCAGATGTCCATCTTGACTCAAGACTCCTCCGATCCCTATTCCCGATGCGTCGCATGATAATTCAAACACTTTACTAAAATCCGGCAAGCGTAATAATGGGGCTTCAGACATCCGGTCCTTAATCATTTGAAACGCGCGAGTGGCCGCTTTAGTCCAATGAAATTCTCCTTTATTCAGGCATTCGGTGATCGGTGCCATGATACTACTAACGTTTTGGATGAACCTTCGATAAAATGTGGCCAAGCCGTGAAAACTTCTAACTTCCCGAATATTTGTTGGTTCAGGCCATTCTTTAATCACTTGGACCTTCTTTGGGTCAACATGAATGCCTTCGGAACTCACTATGTAGCCGAGAAACTCTACGGATGTCACACCAAAGGAGCATTTTTTTAGATTGATATAGAGCTTTTCTTGGCGCAAGGTTGATAGGATTGTCCTTAGATGTGTGTCATGATCCTTTTGTGAACGACTGAATACTAAGATATCATCAAAGTATACGACTACGAATTTACCCATGTATGGCTTAAAAACTTGGGTCATCAATCGAGAGAAAGTACTCGGTCCGTTAGTGAGCCCTTCCCCAAGCACCAACCACTCGTAGAGCCCATCCTTAGATTTAAAAGCCGTCTTCCATTCATCTCCTTCCCGTATCCGTATTTGATGATAACCACTTTTGAGATCCAATTTTGAAAACATGGCGGCGCCCGATAACATATCTAACAAATCGTCCAAACGGGGAATGGGGAACCTATATTTGACCGTAATTTTATTTATGGCCCTGTAGTCTACACACAATCGCCAAGACTTATCTTTCTTTGGAACCAAGAGGGCCGGTACGGCGCATGGGCTCTTACTATGGCGGATAAAACCTTTTGCTAGCAAATCCGAAATTAAAGCTTGTAGCTCCTCATGTGCGGAGGGGTTGAGCCGATAATGTGGATGGTTAGGCAATGAAGAGCCCGGGACGAAATCTATCTCATGCTGAATATCTCTCATGGGTGGCAACTTAGATGGCAAGTCCTCCGGATAGACGTCTTTATACTCTTCCAATATAGTGCGCAGAGATAGCGGTATATTCTCTAAAGTGGGTGAGTCTTCCTTAGCTTGTAGGCATACTAACGCATACAGAACACCGTCCAAGAAGGTCTCGCGTTCCAACTCCTTCTTACTTATCAAACTTATAATTTTTCTTTCCGCCGGCACGATGGTGTCCTTGGGGGCAACCGAAGGATCCTTGGGTAGTGTGGGTTTCAGTACAATGGTCTTACCATTATACTTGAACTCGTAAGTGTTGGCTCGCCCGAAATGGGTCACGTCATAATCATAGAGCCACGGGCGCCCTAGAAGTACATGACATACATCCATGGGGATGACGTCACACCACACTTTATCGACATAGCTCTTCAACGTAAGTGGCACTAAACAACGCTTAGAAACCGCGATAGACGTTTTGTTCACCCACGCTATTTTATATGGCTGGGGGTGTGGTTCGGGGACTAGGTGTGTTGATGCGCGAAAACGTCGCGGGGCACCAGCCAGCTAACACGGAGGGGGTGTTCGATCTCACAAGCTAGGAGAGGAGGAAAGGAGGAAATGAAGGAAGCCTCTGAGTGCTCGAGAGTGGAGCAAACGGCTTGTCAAAGAGGGTTGCGGGGATAGAGGAGAGAAGCTTGACCAACAGAGCGGGTTGATCAAGAGAGGAGAAGGAGGTTGACCAGGAGCTGTCGAGCAGACGGCTAATGTGACGGTTGTGCCTGCAGGTTGGATGCCGAGAAGAGCTGAGTTGAGCAGAGGAGCAAGGCTTGCTGAGCAGAGGAGCAAGGCTTGCTGAGCAGAGAGAAGAAGAAGGGGGGCCGCTAGCAGCGGCAACAACACACTTCGCCCGCCGCGGCCTAAATTCCACTCCTGCGACGGGCTTTCCTTTTATTAATAGCTAGAGATTACAAGCTTACAAGTACACCTTTACAACAAAATCACTTAAAGGGTACAAGGAGAAGCTGGCGGCTAAGAGAGAAGGAAGTGCCAGAAAGCAGAGGAGAAGCTGCCAGAGACTAAGTAAAATGGTCTGCTGGCAAGCTGGAGGACTGGGAAACTGAGTCTGCAGAGTCTGCTGGCAAGCTGCTGAAGAGCTGCTGGAGAGCTGTGCGGACAGGAAACTGAGTCCGCAGAGCTTGCTGGAGGAGGTGATGACGGACTGCGCGGACTGGAAAACGGAGTCCGCAGGGCTTGCTGGCAGGACTTGCAGGATCCTCCCCACCGTCTGGCGCGACGCAGAATGAGAGGCACCATGGGCTATTTATAGGCCCAGGGGAGTTCTTCTAGAAGCGGGGCCCAGTGACATCAGCATGACGACCTGCGCGGACTCCGCGGACAGAGATTTTGCATCCGCCACTGTCGAGCGATGAAGCAATCGGAAGGACCCACCTGCAGAGAATTGGAGGTCGCCCCCTAGCGGGCGACCTGGGCGGACTCCGGGAGGAGTCCGCCCGGCAGGCCGGAGGCCGCCCCCTAGCGGGCGGCCTGGGCGGACTCCAGGGAGGAGTCCGCCCGGCAGGAGCCGGGGCCGCCCCCTAGCGGGCGGCCTGGGCGGACTCCGGGTGGAGTCCGCCCGGCAGGAGCCGGGGCCGCCCCCTAGCGGGCGGCCTGGGCGGACTCCGGGTGGAGTCCGCCCGGCTGGAGCCGGGGCCGCCCCCTAGCGGGCGGCCTGGGCGGACTCCAGGGGGAGTCCGCCCGGCAGGAGCCGGGGCCGCCCCCTAGCGGGCGGCCTGGGCGGACTCCAGGTGGAGTCCGCCCGGCAGGAGCCGGGGCCGCCCCCTAGCGGGCGGCCTGGGCGGACTCCGGGTGGAGTCCGCCCGGCTGGAGCCGGGGCCGCCCCCTAGCGGGCGGCCTGGGCGGACTCCAGGGGGAGTCCGCCCGGCAGGAGCCGGGGCCGCCCCCTAGCGGGCGGCCTGGGCGGACTCCAGGGGGAGTCCGCCCGGCAGGAGCCGGGGCCGCCCCCTAGCGGGCGGCCTGGGCGGACTCCAGGGGGAGTCCGCCCGGCAGGAGCCGGGGCCGCCCCCTAGCGGGCGGCCTGGGCGGACTCCGGGTGGAGTCCGCCCGGCTGGAGCCGGGTCCGCCCCCTAGCGGGCGGCCTGGGCGGACTCCGGGGGGAGTCCGCCCGGCTGGAGCCGGGGCCGCCCCCTAGCGGGCGGCCTGGGCGGACTCCGGGTGGAGTCCGCCCGGCTGGAGCCGGGGCCGCCCCCTAGCGGGCGGCCTGGGCGGACTCCGGGTGGAGTCCGCCCGGCTGGCGGGCAGAGGCCGCCCGGGGTGGGCGGCCTCGGCGGACGGCGGCAGGAGGCCGCCGCCCCTCGGGCAGCAGGGAGGTCGCCCCTGGCGGGCTTCCTCGGCGGACGGCGGTAGGAGACCACCGCCCCTTGGGCGAAATAGGAGGCCTCTCCTGGTACTGCTGTTGGCGGACTCCTGCAAGGAAAAGACTGTATGATTAGCGGACCTAACCGCATGTCCCGCGAGGGTGAGCCATGGGAACAGCTCGCCGTCCCGCAGGGCATGCGGTTGCTAGGAGACCTAGGCGGATAGGGAAGACTGTCCGCCTACGCTGGGACCCATCGCGATCAAAAGGGAGAAACTAAGGGTCACGATGAGCCAGCTGGCCACCTTGGGAAGGATCGCCGATTTCTGGGTTAACATAATCCCCGCACTTTTTTAAGTTCTGCGAAAGAACTTCGAAAAAGTTGGAGACCCACGAAAATCGTGATCCACCCCAACGGAAGAAGAGGAGCAAGGAGAGACAGAACCTAAAGACTCTCCTCAGAAGCTTGATGTTTCCTGTCAATTTTCCTGCAAAAGGAAAGTTAGGGTAAGCATGTAGGGGTGACACATCGAGTGTGTACCTGAATTTGTTTTTTGCAAAACGAAGAAGGCGTGTCTTCTGTAAGTGTTCTGCAAAACAAAAGTGAGGAAAACGGAAAGGCGTAACAACTTGCAAGTACCTGGAAGGGACCTGCAAGTCTTTGCTGGTTTCTGCAAAAGAAGAGTTAGGAGCATGCACAACATATGAGAGTAACTTGCAAGTACCTGTGAAGAAACTTGCAAGAGTTTGTGGATCTCTGCAAGAAGAGAAGTTAGGAACCAATAAGATATGAAAATAACTTGCAAGTACCTGTGAAGAGAAGGCTTGCAAGTGTTAACTGTAGACTGCTAACTGTTGATAAGTTAACTGTTGACAAGATAAGGCCGATATGACCGATTAGCAAGAAGAGTGTCTGATGAATATTATTATGAAACCCAGATCAATAAACTGAGTTGTTAACTGCTGACAGATATGACTGGATTGCGATAGCATGGCTGGTAGCGCTTGAGCAAACAATATATAGAAGATAAGAGCAATAGAACTTATATAGATAGAGTGCGAGTCATCATCCGATAGAGCTTTGAATAAGCAATTCATATAGGATGAGCACGAGCAAAGTGATTGCTGAAAATCCTTTTGATAGGTCGGATTAACCTGTTCACCTGTGAAAGAAGGCAAGAGAGAAAAAGGAGGGCTGCACCCGGAATGACTAAAGTGGGTTGAATGCTGCCACAGGTGTTCCCCGTGGGCCTTATGCATCACTTGCCCGAAAAAATCATCCCAAGTATAGTCCTACTCAAAGCGGGCTGGCCGCGCATCCTCAAGGAGGGGGAAAAAGGAAAAAAGAGGTCCATATTCGGAATGACTACAGAGGGTTGAATGCTGCCACAGGTGTTCCCCGTGGGCCTTATGCATCACTGGCCTGAGAAAGTCATTCCGAGTATGGTCCTGCTCAAAGCGGGCTGGCCGCGCATCCTCAAGGAGGGCACAAAGCAAGGGAAGGTCCTGAGAAGGACCGCTGGAAGCAAGGAAGATCCTGAGAAGGATCGCTAGAAGCAAGGGAGATCCTGAGAAGGATCGCTAGAGACTCTGCTCTCTTGCCCTGGGCACAAGCATCACTGATCAAGGAGACAGGTTGCGCCAAGAGGCCTATATTGTCTGTGTGTTGATCAGTGGAGTTGTGAGAACCCGATAGGCATGGATCGAGGATACCAGAGAGAGTTATTCGGCCACCACAGTTGAAGGATGATCCAAGAGACAAGGCTACACTTGATTGCCATTGCTTGTCCAGCGAAGATCATCCTAACCGTAGTGTTTCCTATAAGACGCACAGCAGAGCTAACACATGGGGCTCCCCTAGCACACACTCTGTGTCAGATGCTGGCTAGGATCCTAAGCCTGAAGCCCATAATCGTAGATGAACTGCTCCCACTACACACATGGGTATACTCCCGCCATATGTGGTCGAAGCGGTAGTGCAAGAACAAACTACGGAGGGAACGTTTCAGACTCGGCGAAATCTCATTGGCGTATTGATCCAGAGAGAGAGAGAGAGAGAGAGAGGCAACAAAAAGGGAACTGTGTCAGTACAGGATCTCTGAATAAGAGCTTTGCAGAAAAGCAAGAATAAAACACTGAGAAGTGTTGTAATGAAAATGTATGAAAGAGGGAGAGAGAGTAAGGGTTGAGATAACCCCTGTAGGTTGTAAGGAGCTCTGGAGGACTGTGAAGTCCATCGCTTTGGAGGACTGTGAAGTCCTTGCTAGTTTAGAATAGCCTTCCTAGCACGCCCTCATCGTCGGCGTCGAAGCATTCGACTTCTTGGTTGACAATGAGGAGAGGAGGCTCTTCGACGTGATTCACTCCTCTTGAGGAGCAAGGAACATCTGAACTTTCTTTGCCCTTTGAAGTTGATGGGTCAGGGCGGTCTTCTTTAGGGAGCAAGTCATGCATCTTGCCCTGCCGGAGCATCCTTTGCACAAGCTGACGGAATGCTCGGCAGTTTTCTGTTCGATGGCCTGGTTCTTTGTGGAATTCACAATAAGGCTCTGAGTCTCTAGACCTCTGATCTGCTGGCCGGTAGGGCTTCTTGTAGCTGGCCCTATCTTTCATGATCTGCACTACCTCTTGCACGACGTCGTCGAGATCCGACTCATGCAAGTCATCGTCTTGCTGCTGTTGAACAGTTGCTGTTTGAGAAGGAGCTAGCGGTAGCAATGGATCTTGAGCATCGCGGCTCGGGAAGGAGTATCGCTGGCGATGAAGCCTTCTATCCTTCCTTGAGTGAGCTGGGAAACGATTGCAAGGAGACCTTGGAGGCTGCTTGCGAAACGGATCTTTCTCTGATACGAGCTTGGAAACGAAGCCTGGATTGCTCTTCTCGCCTCGGATATATGAGTTGGCTAGAGGGATCAGCTCTTGGTATGTCCTTGGAGCACGGACATTGGCTTCAAATTTGAGAGGCCCTTCACGAAGACCGTGGATAAGAGCCACTCGGTACATTTCTTGATCAACGATTTCGATGTCCAGAATCTCTCTCTGGAATCGATCAACAAATTGAGACCAGGTTTCATCACTGCGCTGTCTGATCTCAAAGAGGGCTTCAGGACCGCCCTTTCTCTTGGAGGAGGTAGAGAATCTGAGAAGGAATTCTCTACGAAGATCAAGGAAGGAAGAGATGGAGTGAGGACGGAGGCCATAGAACCAGTCCCTCACTTGCCCATCAAAGGTTGTCACAAGGAGCTTGCACTTGGTTGCATCTGACAGAGTTTTGAGAGCAACGGCTGATTCAAAGGCTTGAAGATGCTTGACCGGATCAGTCTCTCCTGTATAGATTGGCAGTCGAGGCTCTCTGAAGTTTGCTGGAGTAGGTTCAAGGCGAACACTCTCAATAAAGGGCGACGACTCTTCCTGCTCTCCCACAGCATAGGGATCAAAGGGAGCATAGGCTGCAGCTGCAAAAGAAGCAGGGGGGTAGAAAGGAAAGGTTGCTGCAGGGGGAGCAGAGGCAGGAGCTGGGGGGCAAGGATGACTTCCTTGAAAGTTGAGAAATCTAGCAGGACTTCCCCGGGCTGCTTGCCGGAAGAAGTTTTGGCGAGCGGCAAACTCTTCATCTTGAGTTCGCAAAGGAGCAGCAGGACCTTGCGGGAAGGTCGGGGTGTAAGGCGGATAGAACGTAGGACAAGCTTGAGAATAAGCTTGCTTATGCTCTGATGTTGGCGTTGGGTTGATTGGAGCAGCTGGAGCAGCTGGAGCAGCTGCTGGACGAGAGTCTAACCGCTGCGTGATCGCAGCAAGGACTTGGTTGATTGCTTGGAACTGTTGAGCATTCTCACGGCGCGACTGCTCAAAAGCTTCCCAGAGAGGATCTTCACTGGGACTTGGGGCAAAGTTCTCGGCTGATTGATCTGACATGGCTAACTGTCGCTGTTCACCGTCTGACCGGATCTGAAGGTCGCGTGTTAACTGTTGATGCGCGAAAACGTCGCGGGGCACCAGCCAGCTAACACGGAGGGGGTGTTCGATCTCACAAGCTAGGAGAGGAGGAAAGGAGGAAAGGAAGGAAGCCTCTGAGTGCTCGAGAGTGGAGCAAACGGCTTGTCAAAGAGGGTTGCGGGGATAGAGGAGAGAAGCTTGACCAACAGAGCGGGTTGATCAAGAGAGGAGAAGGAGGTTGACCAGGAGCTGTCGAGCAGACGGCTAATGTGACGGTTGTGCCTGCAGGTTGGATGCCGAGAAGATCTGAGTTGAGCAGAGGAGCAAGGCTTGCTGAGCAGAGGAGCAAGGCTTGCTGAGCAGAGAGAAGAAGAAGGGGGGCCGCTAGCAGCGGCAACAACACACTTCGCCCGCCGCGGCCTAAATGCCACTCCTGCGACGGGCTTTCCTTTTATTAATAGCTAGAGATTACAAGCTTACAAGTACACCTTTACAACAAAATCACTTAAAGGGTACAAGGAGAAGCTGGCGGCTAAGAGAGAAGGAAGTGCCAGAAAGCAGAGGAGAAGCTGCCAGAGACTAAGTAAAATGGTCTGCTGGCAAGCTGGAGGACTGGGAAACTGAGTCTGCAGAGTCTGCTGGCAAGCTGCTGAAGAGCTGCTGGAGAGCTGTGCGGACAGGAAACTGAGTCCGCAGAGTTTGCTGGAGGAGGTGATGACGGACTGCGCGGACTGGAAAACGGAGTCCGCAGGGCTTGCTGGCAGGACTTGCAGGATCCTCCCCACCGTCTGGCGCGACGCAGAATGAGAGGCACCATGGGCTATTTATAGGCCCAGGGGAGTTCTTCTAGAAGCGGGGCCCAGTGACATCAGCATGACGACCTGCGCGGACTCCGCGAACAGAGATTTTGCGTCCTCCACTGTCGAGCGATGAAGCAATCGGAAGGACCCACCTGCAGAGAATTGGAGGTCGCCCCCTAGCAGGCGACCTGGGCGGACTCCGGGAGGAGTCCACCCGGCAGGCCGGAGGCCGCCCCCTAGCGGGCGGCCTGGGCGGACTCCAGGGAGGAGTCCGCCCGGCAGGAGCCGGGGCCGCCCCCTAGCGGGCGGCCTGGGCGGACTCCGGGTGGAGTCCGCCCGGCAGGAGCCGGGGCCGCCCCCTAGTGGGCGGCCTGGGCGGACTCCGGGTGGAGTCCGCCCGGCTGGAGCCGGGGCCGCCCCCTAGCGGGCGGCCTGGGCGGACTCCAGGGGGAGTCCGCCCGGCAGGAGCCGGGGCCGCCCCCTAGCGGGCGGCCTGGGCGGACTCCAGGTGGAGTCCGCCCGGCAGGAGCCGGGGCCGCCCCCTAGCGGGCGGCCTGGGCGGACTCCGGGTGGAGTCCGCCCGGCTGGAGCCGGGGCCGCCCCCTAGCGGGCGGCCTGGGCGGACTCCAGGGGGAGTCCGCCCGGCAGGAGCCGGGGCCGCACCCTAGCGGGCGGCCTGGGCGGACTCCAGGGGGAGTCCGCCCGGCAGGAGCCGGGGCCGCCCCCTAGCGGGCGGCCTGGGCGGACTCCAGGGGGAGTCCGCCCGGCAGGAGCCGGGGCCGCCCCCTAGCGGGCGGCCTGGGAGGACTCCGGGTGGAGTCCGCCCGGCTGGAGCCGGGGCCGCCCCCTAGCGGGCGGCCTGGGCGGACTCCGGGGGGGTTCCGCCCGGCTGGAGCCGGGGCCGCCCCCTAGCGGGCGGCCTGGGCGGACTCCGGGTGGAGTCCGCCCGGCTGGAGCCGGGGCCGCCCCCTAGCGGGCGGCCTGGGCGGACTCCGGGTGGAGTCCACCCGGCTGGCGGGCAGAGGCCGCCCGGGGTGGGCGGCCTCGGCGGACGGCGGCAGGAGGCCGCCGCCCCTCGGGCAGCAGGGAGGTCGCCCCTGGCGGGCTTCCTCGGCGGACGGCGGTAGGAGACCACCGCCCCTTGGGCGAAATAGGAGGCCGCTCCTGGTACTGCTGTTGGCGGACTCCTGCAAGGAAAAGACTGTATGATTAGCGGACCTAACCGCATGTCCCGCGAGGGTGAGCCATGGGAACAGCTCGCCGTCCCGCAGGGCATGCGGTTGCTAGGAGACCTAGGCGGATAGGGAAGACTGTCCGCCTACGCTGGGACCCATCGCGATCAAAAGGGAGAAACTAAGGGTCACGATGAGCCAGCTGGCCACCTTGGGAAGGATCGCCGATTTCTGGGTTAACAAGGTGCATACGAGTGACGACGTTCTCCGAAATGACATTCATGCAACTTCCGCTGTCTATTATTAACTTGCACCACTTTTCACCACATTTAAAATTCAAAGAAAATATGTTCGTCCGATTGTGCTCATCCGGTGCACGTGGTGTGGCCAAGATACACCTCATAACCATCATATAAGACTCATCTTCGATATCACTCGGCTCGGCATCTGATTCACCGCCAGCTTCATAGACGAGCTCGGCAGGCTCAGACGTGGACTCTAATAGTGCCAGTGGCTTACTCTTGGTAGGACACTCACTAGAGTAGTGTCCTTGAATTCCGCACGAATAACAGGTAGCATTAGTCTTATTAACTCGTCCTATTGGAACTCTCTCACCATTGGGAATTTTATTGTTCCTAGCGGTAATTACTATGGAACTTGAATCAGTCGATCGGAACTTTCCTTTGTCTCGCATGGATGACGAAGGTGGGGGTCCTAAGATGGATTTTCCTTTCTGGAATGCTCGACCCTTGGACTTGTAGGCATTGTGCTTTTCTATATCCAATGCCGCATTGAATGTTGTGTTAAGGTCCGTGTGACCATAACGCAAAAGCTTGCCTTGGATATCCGCATTAAGTCCCTTACGGAAACGAGATAGTGTGACCTCGGGCATTTCTCGAATATCACAATGCACCATCATATCCTTGAGTTGTCCCATGTACTCCGCTACCGATTGGCCCCCTTGACGAAGGGTGGCTAGCTCGTCGAACATTTGGGTACGGTGATATGCCGGGACATATTGGTCATGCAGGAGTGCCTTCATGGCAGCCCACCCAATTGGGGGTGCTCCATTCACGGTGCCTAAACGCCTCTCTTCGTTCAACCAGAACGTTTTGGCTCTACCCAGAAGTTTCATTCGTGCTACTCGTACCTTCTCAACGTCCGTCAGGTTGTGCCACTCAAAATAGCACTCAATATCCATGATCCAGTTTAGAAAAAGTTGGGGTTCACCCATGCCATCGTAGGAGGGTGATTCCATTTTAACGGCCCTAGTTAAGTCGAACTCATATGGGGCTCGGAGTGCGTACTCATAATCCGGATCACGCGGGAGATTTTGTCGCTCTTCTCGTTGGTTGGCGGGATGGGGTGGCTGCCCCGGTCGATTTATCCCAAAGCCGGGTTTTCGAGGCGCCGCCTGATTTACAGCCAACCCTTGTATTAACTGAGTGAGTGCATCGAACCTGGTGTTAAACTCTTCCCTAAGCGCCGCAATTGTAGCAGGAGCGGGCTCACCATCATCATGATGGTTGGCCATGTGTGATGTGGATGGAGGATACTCCGTGCCAAGCCTCGTGCGCATAAACAACACAGATACAGGGTGTCTCACCTAGATAAGAGACTGTTTGGACAAGAATTTTATAAATCCGGATTTTTATACGCTTAGTGACTTGGAGAATAAAAATACTTTTTTTGACTTTTATGCTTAGAAGAAAAAGTAGAAAAATTCAGAATTTTTTGGCAATTTTTTTTTGCAGAAATTTTTTTTGACTTTTGTTATATGCAGACCAGATGGTGGAAAATTTTTTTTTTTGTTTCAGATTTTGTGTCTACGAAACGTGCACGACCAAGTGTGGGTCGACGTCCTAAGACCGGAAGCGTAAGGACGGTGTCGATTGGGAAATCAACACAAACCTCGCTTTGATACCAAATTTGATGTAGGCTAAGCCTTAGGGATCCTACACGGAGGGCGTGAACTACGACCCTTACAACGTTAACGCTCCCTAACCCGTACACAAACGAAACGCAGCGACCACAATTGATTTTATTTATCGTTCGCGCTAACATACGGGTAGCCGATCCGCAAGTGGAACGGAGAATGGCTATAGGCCAAAATCCCTTCCGGCTAAATGGAATAATATTGATTCCGGTCGAGCTTGGAGTTGTACCAAAATAGATCCTCCCAAAATAAAACACGATTCAAAAAGTGGTAGGATCTATCCCAACAAAACAAAAGCGAGGAGCGCCAATCCTCTCGTTAGATCTTTCGGAAAAAACCAAAATGAAAATCCAGATCTACTATTAGAAACACCGCGAAAATTAACGATTCGAGAAGATCACGCAAAAGTCGTCCACCAAAAGAACTAATCAAGAGGGAAATTCTCTTGTGTAGGAATTTTCGTTACCCCGCTCGGAAGTGTAGATCCGAGATGTTTGGATCCACCAAATTGACCGCTCTTCCTTTGGATCCACGGAAACGCACCACGGATGAAGACCTTGCTCGTCTCCTTCGCTTTCACGCCGCGGTTGATTACCCCAAAGACCTTGGTTCTTCCTTACACTTGATCCTTTTTCCTCCAAGGCGGCCGAAAATGACAAAGGGGAATATGATTTCGGTGGAGAAAGGTAGAGGGGTGGAGGAACGAGGGTTGTTAGTGGGAGCGAGGAGTAGAAGGGGCGGCCAAGCAAAGGGGAAGAGGGGGCGGCCGAACTCCTTGAGAGGGAGCCTTGAGGGGGGGCGGCGGCCAAGAGGAGGAAGGAAGAGGATTAGGGTTAGGCAAGCAATTCTTTTTGATCTCAATAATAATCTCATAACAAATGAAAACTTGGCCTTATATAAGGCTTACAATCATGTGGCTATTAGCAGCCCAAAATAAAATATTGTTCCGAAATGAAATGATAGAAAACAACATAGTTTCAAATATCACAAATAAAAGATAAATGCAGACCAAAAATAAATTTAAATCTTAATTTCTGTTGCGTGGGCGAAGATTGTAGCCGTGCCCGCTACGGCGCCGCAAGTCTTTTGTTGGAGGAGCATCGTCGTCATCTTCTGCCACGGCAACACGGCCATGGTCGTCATCTTCTGCCACGGCAACACCGCCATGGTCGTCATCTTCTGCCACGACAACACCGCCATGGTCGTCGTCATCTTCACCCAGTTGGCCGTCGTGGTGGCCGTCGCCATCACAAGACCTCCAAGGAAATGTGGGATACTTTGATAGTCTACATGGAGGGTTCTGAGGAAGTTAGACAAGATAGAAAATTTATGCTGAACCAGGAATATGAGAGTTTCAGAAAAGGAAAGTCTGATAGTATAACTGAATGTTATAAAAAGTTCTATAGAATAGTTAATGAGTTGATGTCCTATGGAAGAATCTTCAGTACCTATGAACTGAATGATAAATTCCTAAGATCTTTGACAAAGGATTGGGACACTAAGATTTGTGCCATTAGGGAAGTGGCCAAACTTGCAGATATCTCTCCTCCAACCTTGTTTGTAAAGTTGCTGTCATATGAGATGCAGTTGATGGCTAGGAAAGAGGAAGAGAAAAGTGCAAAAAGTGAGCATAGAGAAAAGTCTGTGGCCTTCAAGGTTGAAGCCACTAAGAAAAATAGGAGGATGTCTTCATCATCTCCTAAGATTGTTGATGAACCTGCTTCAGATAATTCAGACAACCAGAATTCAGACAGCAGTGACTCAGATGAAGATTTTGCAGCATTTACAAGACAGTTTCAAAGATTCCTGAAGAAGAAGCAGTGGAAGTCTAAGCCTTCCACATCTCAGCCTAAGGATGAGTATTATCAAAAGAGGAAGTCATCCAGGAAGGACAGGAGCAGGTCTAAGCCAAGCAAATCTACAACATCAAAGATAGTTTGCTACTGCTGTAATAGGCCTGGACATGTTGTGGCTGAGTGTCCAGATAAAAGAAAAGAGACTGCAGATAAAAATAAGAGTCAACACCAGAGCAAGAAGGAGAAATCCTTTGTTGCTAAGAAGGAGAAGAGCTTGACAGACCAATCTACTTTAGAGTCAGAATCTGAAGCTGAGGCCTACATTGGTCTGTATGCAGCAGATGAAGAAGAAGAGTTTCTCCAGGTGCTGAGCTCTATATATGAACAATAAGACCATCAGTGGAAGGGACTGATGGCTATGTCAGAAGAAGACAAATGCCAGGATCAGCCTGGTCCTAGTAAGGTACAATGTCTTTCTAGAAATTCAGATTGCAGTACTGAGTCAGAGTCGGCAACATCTGCATAAAGTGATGTGGATGAGTCTGAGTCTGAAGGTGATATTCATCAGCTGATAGATGAATATGGAGACTTGCTGCAGGCACTAAAGAAAAGCAAAAACCTGGCCAAAACTATGGCTAAGGAAATTGCAGATCTTAAGATGACTGCATTTGATTCAGAGAAGTTGCTAGATCAGAAGTTGAATGAGATAGCCAGACTAAAAAACATTACTGTTATTCAGATGGGTACTATCACATTTAAGAATGATCAGATTAAAAATCTGGAGAATAGACTTCAGAAAGAAAAGGAGATAGTAGCTAGTTTTCTAAACCAAAATCTGTATTACCCTTGATTGATGAGTTTGTGCCTCAAAAGGGTAAGGCTGGGTTTGGGTTTAAGAAAACTGCATGGATTGCTAGGTCCAAATCTAAAGGCAAAGCCCCAGCACAAAACAAGAAATTTGATGTAGATAATTCAGCCAGGGTTGTACCTAAACAAAGGTATAACAAGTTTGAGTGCTAGTGTTGTGGCAAGGTAGGCCACTTTGCCTTAGATTGTTGGCACAATTCCAGTGTCAAGGAGAGTAGCAGTATGTCTGTCAGAAAAGCTGCAGGCAGATTTGTTAAAGTTCAGACTAACTTGCACCAAGGACCCAAAAGTTATTTGGGTTCTAAGGTTAAGTAATCTGTGTTGCAGGTGAGTCCAAGTTGTCATGCCCCAATATAGTACTTTCACAGTGGATGTTCCAGGCACATGACTGGAACAAGGGGGTTGCTGAAGGACTACACACCTATCATGGATGGCCCTAAAGTAACCTTTGGTGGTTCAGAAAAAGGAATCATCAAAGGATTTGGTAACATTTCTAATAACCGGATTACTATCTCTCAAGTGGCCTATGTGAAGGGTTTGAAACACAACCTTATAAGCATAAGTCAGTTGAGTGATTTAGGATATGACATTTCATTTATTAATAATGGATGTCATATCAAAAGGTCAAGTGATCAAAAAGTCATATTGACAGGATATAGAAAAAGAAATGTGTACTGTCTTAACTTTGAGTGTGAGAACAATGTTTCTCCTATTTGTCTTGTAGCTGATGAGAGAGTCTCACATTGTGTTAAATGGCACAAGAGGCTGCCTCATCTTAACTACAATACTATTGGACAACTCTTTAGTAAAGAGTTAGTGAGGAATGGTTCTCAAGTTAAGTGTATAAAGGATGGGATATGCTCAGCTTGTCAAAAAGGCAAGCAGACTAAATCCTCCTTTCATAGCCTTGAAAAAAGGGATTCAGTGAGGTGTCTATACCTCTTGCATATGGATTTTTTGGTGCTATGCCAGTTCATAGTCTAGGTAGGAAGGTCTACACATTTGTGGTGGTAGACTACTATTCTAGATATTCATGAGTGTTCTTTCTAAGACAAAAATCTGAAACCTCAAGTGTTTTATATAGTTTTGTCAAACAAATTCAGAATGAGCTGGACAGTACTGTGGTCAAAATCAGAAGTGACCATGGCACTGAATTTCAATCTGAGAGTATGACAAGACTGTGTGAAGAATTTGAGATTTTTCAAGAATTTTCCTCACCTAGAACACCACAGCAAAATGGTATTGCTGAAAGGAAGAATAAAATACTGATAGAGGTTGGTAGAACTCTATTGAGTGACACTTCTCTCCCAGAATATTTCTGGGTTGAGGCAGTAAACACTGCATGTCATGTGATCAATAGGGCTTCTATCACCAAAAGCCACAAAAAGACTCCCTATGAGATTATGAAGGGTAGAAAACCAAACTTATCCTATTTTAGGATCTTTGGTTGCAAGTGCTATATACTTAACACTGGCAAGTATTATCTAACTAAGTTTGCTGCCAAATCCCAAGATGGGATAATTGTTGGGTACATCAACAATAGTAAGGCTTATAGGGTCTACAACTTGATTACTCAAGTTATAGAACAGTCTGTACATATAGTCTTTGATGAAAAAAGACTGATTAACAGTGAGTTGCCAAGTAGTGTTTGCAGTTCTACAGGTATAAATGAGAGAATGGACACGCTTACCATTACAGAAGATTCAACTGTAAATCAGGAAGTGGAAAATGGTGGCTGTTGTCCAGGGGGAGTACAAGACTCTCCAGATGCTGAAGAAAACCAAGAGGTGCAGCATAATGAAGAGACTGGAGGTGTTCAACCTGAAGATAGACTACCTCCAGCTAATAGACACTTAAAGGATCATCCAGCAAATCAGATAATTGGTGATCCAAGACAAGGAGTGCAAACAAGAAGCAGGAATCTGAGCACAGTTCTTTGCTCCAGCTTCCTATCTCAAGTGTAACCAAAGAAATTTGAAGAAGCTGTTCTAGACCCACATTGGATTGATGTCATGCAAGAGAAGCTGAATCGGTTTAAAAGATGCAAGGTCTGGAAGTTAGTTCCTAAACCAAAAGACCACAACATCATTAGAACAAAGTGGATCTTTAGGAATAAATTGGATGAGAATGGGATCATAGTGAAGAATAAAGCAAGACTTGTTGCAAAAGGATATAGGCAGGAAAAAGGTATTGACTTTGATCAAACCTTTGCCCCAGTAGCAAGACTGGAAGCAATTAGAATGTTCCTTGCTTATGCAATATATCAAGGCTTTAAGGTATTTCAAATGGATGTAAAGTCGGCATTCATAAATGGAAATCTAAAGGAAGAAGCCTATGTAGAGCAGTCCTCAGGTTTTGTTGATCCTCTCAAACCTGATTATGTTTATAGACTTAAGAAAGCTTTGTATGGGTTGAAACAAGCCCCAAGGGCTTGATATGAAACCCTGTCTAGTTTCCTCATTGAGAACAAATTCTCAAGGGGGAAAATAGACAAGACTTTATTCCTAAGGGAATCCAAAGGAAAGATAATCCTAGTCCAAATATATGTTGATGACATAATATTTGGGTCTACTGAAAGTAATCTTTGCAGAAAGTTTGCAAAACTTATGCAAGAAAAATTTGAAATGAGCAGTATGTGAGAACATAAGTTTTTCTTGGGTCTCCAAGTAAGACAGACTGAAGATGGCTTGTCCATAACTCAGTCTAAGTTCACCCTGGAGTTAATTAAAAAGTATAATATGGAATCATCCACTAACATGAGAACTACTATGGGGTCAAGTGTGTCTCTTAGCAAAGATGATGCAGGGAAACCTGTAGATGAAACTTTGTATAGAGGGATAGTTGGCTCCCTCCTATATCTGACTGCTAGTAGACCAGATATCATGTATGTTACATGTGTCTGTGCTAGGTACCAATCATGCCCTAAAGAATCTCATCTTACTGCAGTGAAAAGGATTTTGAGATATCTTAAGGGCACACCTAATCTAGGCCTTTGGTACCCTAGGAATGAAGATTTTCTACTGACAGGCTATTCAGATGCAGACTTTGCAGGTTGCAAAGAAGATAGAAAAAGTACTATAGGCACCTGTCAATTTCTAGGAGGAAGATTGGTGTCTTGGAGCAGTAAGAAACAGACTATTGTAGCAATATCCACAGCTGAGTCAGAATATGTTGCTGCAGGAAGCTGCTGTGCATAGCTATTGTGGATTCAACACCAGCTAGAAGAATATGGTATTCAAGTAAGTAGAACACATTTGCTTTGTGATTCTACAAGTGCTATTTCTATTGCTAATAATCCTGTTTCACATAGTAGGACTAAGCATATAGAAATTAGATACCATTTTTTTAGAGAACATGTAGAGAAAGAGGACATTTCACTAGAATTTGTTAAAACAGATTATCAAATTGCAGATATGTTTACTAAGCCTATAGATGAAACTAAATTCAATAAGTTTAAAATTGAATTAGGAATGTTGAACATAGATTAGTTTAACAAAATTGGCTAAGTAAAATGGTGTCGACATTCCAGAGAATTGATGTCGACACATCTAGAAAATTGGTGTCGACACTTCAGAGAAGTAGTGTCGACACATCCAGAGTAGGTGTCGACACATTCAGAGATGGTGTCGACACTTAGGTTCAACACAGATTTCGTCGAGTGGAGTATCGACTAATCGTCGAGCGCAGATGTATAAGTGTCGACACATAGAAGTCAACACTTATGTCGAGACATTAGAAGTCTGTGTCGACACTTTTCAGTAGTGTCGACACATTTAGAGGATTATAACGTGTCTTTTCACCTTCGTTTTTAGAAAGGTATAAATAGGTCCACAACATTGTCTGTCGACGCGCTTTCTATAGTTTCGAAACCAAAACTTTGTGTCGACAACTCTCTCATCTAAATTCAAGATTTCAATCAACCCTAATGGCGCCTAAGCTTGAAGAGAATGTCAATGAAGGCTATGAGCTGGTACGCAACGCCTTTGACCATGCCGATTCTGAAATTCAAGTTGTAGTAACCCTAGTTGCTGAGAATGGGTTGGAGTTTCTAGTTTCTGAACCAACAAAGATTTGGAAGAAGGAAATCCTAGAATTCTATGACGCTGCTACTTTATATTCGACTGGATTAAAGATCAAATCAATAGTTCAGGGAGCTAAAGTCAAACTTACTTTGAAGAGCTTGAGAAAAACTCTTCAACTACCAAGAACTTAAGAAGAGGAAGGTGTACCTGCATCTAAGACAAGCGAAGCACTTCAATGGTGTGAATTGGATCCCACCTTGAAGATTAGAGCTGCCATGAACAGAAAAGAAATGAATCAGCAAGGCAAATTTCTTTCAAAAATAGTTGGCAAAGTCATCCTCTACAAGCCAGGGGGACATGATAGGATTTCTGCCTACATGTTCAGCCTGATGACAAGGATCATCTACACATTGAACACTGATTGGTCAGCAGTGGTTTTTGAAAAGATTAAAGAAGGTATGAAGAAGCCCAATCTGGGTAGAATTATGAGTCTCTACTTAGCTGGAACTATTCCAGAAGTAATGGAACAAGTAGCTGGTTCTAAGATTAATCATATGAGGATGATGGACATTAGGATTATCTCAAGATGGGATAGGGTCCTAACTAAGGACATGCCTGATGAGGAAAGGCAAGAGGTTCCTGAGAAATCTACAGCATAAGAAATTTCTGCACAAGACCCTGCAGATGAAGCACAAGTGCAGGAGGAGCCCCATGTTGAGGAAGAGCCTACTCACTTGGACAGTGAAATGGCAACACAAACAATTCTTGAGGTAATCAGTAAAGTAAATCAATCAATTTTCAATATTGAGGATGAAATGCTAACTGAATCTTTGATTGATGTTGACCAGCCAATACAACTAAATAATCAAACACAAGATGTTATCTTGGAAGATACATCTATTGCTGATGATGCTCCTGAGATAAGAGAATCACCAGTCCCTTCTCAACAAGAATTTACCCTAGATGAGTTGTTCACTGCTATGGAGCAAGAGACTCAGGGGGAGAAAGCAGATTTTGAGGGGGAGAAAGTTAATCTTGAGGAAGTGCAGGCTAACCTTGAGGGGGAGCATGTGAGGTCTCATGGGAGACTGCAAGAAATGAGGAGGAGCAAATTAGAACTGAAACTAAGGAGCAAGGGACTCAGGGGGAGCTACCTAAGACTGCACAGGAATTGCCTCCCAGTCCTAAAGATAAAGTTGATATTGCTAGTACCTCAGCATCTGAGGATGAAGAAGCTTCAAGAGCTAAGAAAACAAAGCTCATGGTATTCAAAAGAAGAAGCCTAAGCTACAAGAAGGCATTACAAACTGCTGCTTCTCAGTCTGCCCCAACAACTGATTACAGTTCATTGTTAGTATCTTTACAAGTGAAGTTGGATGAGCAAAGGATTGTCAAGGAGAAGTATATAGATGAAACTCACAACGATCTCCAATTCTCCTTGGCTCAAGACATAAAATCCATAAGATTTGAGGTGAATCAAAAAAAGAAGGAAATAACTGATTATTTCCACAAAGGAGGTAATGCAGTGGTTTTCCTAGCTACCCATCAAGAAAAGATTAAGACACAAGTTGATGATATAGCTCTTAAGCAAGGCTATGTCCTAGAGAATCAACTAGGAATGAATGATAATCTAACAGAATTACATAATGTGATTGTAACAGAGATGAAGAATATTGCTACTGCACAAACTGCAGCAAGGGCTACAAATAAGGCAGAATTTGTCAAGCAATTACAAGAAGGAATATCTGTTGTCCAAACTGCTATTACAGATTCTCAAAAACTATTTCTGGACTGCTGCTAAAGTTAAAGGGATTTTATAAGGATGGTGTTAACTTTCTGGATGAACAAATCAGATTTCAGAAGGATGACCTTAGGGATCATGTGGTCAGAGAAGTCATAAAGGGGAGAGAGTATTAGTCAAAGCTAGATCTGATCATGCTAAATGGATTTCCAATAGCATCAGAGCCACACTTGGATATCCACTACTTTGTGATGATGACAATGTGGCTGAGTCTGGTATACAACCTACTTACTTAGAAGGGGTTCAAGCTGAAGTTGCTCAAGTAATCTATCCTCCAGCAGATTTTGAGATGATACATCATGAAGTACAATCTATGTACAGTTATCCTGAAGGTAATAAAAATATTATCTTTGAGAAAGTAGACAAGCTAGTGCCTGAGGAAGTTTTGACCAAAGAGCAAGAAACTCTTTTGTCCAAAAAGATATTCAGAGAACAGTCAGAGTTAAAGCCAAATTTTGAGCAGTGGAGCCCAACATCTAGGAATATCATCCTGACTGCTTTGAAATCTGTGAAGGACAATACCCTAGAGAGGGGCAAATGACACTCTGAGCAAGAGTGGAGAAAGCATGAAGCCAGGCAAGAAGCCATAGTTCAGTATAGAAGGAAGACAAAACTTGGGAAGCTACCTCCTAATGTTCAAGAGCCTAACAAATATTTCCCTAAGACCTTTCATTATTTTGAAAGACAAAGAATAAGGGCTGAAGAGCTAAAGAATAAAGATCAAAAGGGCAAGAAGACAGCTGATGGCACTGATGTTCCAGTTCAAGCCAAGATTCAATCAGGCAAGAGCATTTTCATCAAGGAGCCAGAGCAGCCTTAGATTAGTTTTACTAGATTTTATAATATTGTAATCTTTTGTGTTAAAATCTATGTAAACTTTTGTTAAAGAAACTATTGGAAGTTGGAACAAAACAATGTTTAATGCTTAATCTGTTAGCAGTACTATTCTGTGATGATATCTTATATATGTTTTGTTTTAAGTATTTACCCTGTCATATCATGTTGTTATACATCATAATGTGTATTTGTTATGAATGGTGTATATCATTGACTAAGGGTTATGACTTCTCCAAATAGGGGGAGATTGTTGGGTACATTGGAAAATGTGTACCAGATTTGAAGAAGTCTCACCCTACTCAATGATATGCATCAAGGTGTATTTGATGTGTTTTTGAGTTTATATGTACAGGTTAAGTATATGCAGGAATGCAGAAAAATTTCTAAGTCCATGTGTCGACACCTAGAGAAGCTGTGTCGACACTTATGAAGGCTTGTGTCGACACTGGAGAAAAGCCGTGTCGACGCTTGGAGTTAATTGTGTCGACACTTGGAAAGGTTGTGTCGACACCAGAAGAAATTGTGTCGACACCAAGAGGCTGTGTCGACACACAGAGAAGCAAAGTCGACATCAACTGTGTCGACACCAAAAGTCAGTGTCGACACACAAGAATACTTAGTCAACATCAATTGTGTCGACACCAAAAGGCAGTGTCGACACACTGAAGACTTTGTCAACATATTGCAGAATTTCAACAAAGTTAAAGAAAAGAAGTAACTGTGTCGACACACAGAGGCAGTGTCGACACACAGAAGACTTTGTCGACATCAACTATGTCGACACGCAGGACTTGTGTCAACACACAGCAAAGTTTCAACTATGTTAAAGAAGAAGTATTTGTGTCGACACACAGAATCAGTGTCGACACATTCAACAGAAGGCTGTGTCGAGAAGTATTAACAACAACAAAGGAGATGTGTCGACACCACCAAGGCTTGTGTCGACACTTAGTCCACTTGTGTCGACACTTACTCTACTTGTGTCGACATATGATGAAGTTCAGTCTCGACACTTTCAGATAGAGACAGTATTTCAAGAAGTGACTGGATGACTTGACAAATGTCATTTCTAACCGGTCTACTGCAACTGTCAAAGCTGTCAGAAGTTTGTTAGAAACCGGATCAGCCGGTTACCATGGAGGAAGACTATATAAAGGCTTTATCCTTCAACAGAGGTGATGATTACAATTAATATTGAAGATCTACACAGATATCTAACAACACAAAAAAGAAGAAGACCTTCGACAGAAGATCTAAGAAGTTGGAGAGAGAGCTCCATCTAAGAAGTGCAGTTGCTGAACCAGGCTGCCAAGAAAGATTCAGATTGAGATCTGAATCTCAAGTCAGAAGCTGATTTAAGATAAACTTATCAAGAGTTCAACCCTACTGAGTTTAGATTCAAGAAGCTTTGAAGAAAGCTAAGAGAGGTTGTGCTCTGCCATCAGTTTCTTCCAAGAACTGATCAAGAAAACATCCATCCCTCTCTCTCTACGTAGGTGGTGGTAAAACACTTTGTTTAATCAATATTCTGTAGGTTCTATTCTAGATCTGAGTTGTAAGCCTGTATTTATAAAGGCTGAGTGTAAGAGATTTAGATCTCTGAGTGGTAGGCCTTGTTGAAGGCTGAGGTAGGGCTGTGAGCCTGAGTTGTAGGAGATTGTGATCTCTGAGTGTAGGTCTTGTTGAAGGCTGAGGTAGGGCAGTTGGCCTGAGTTATAGGAGTGTGGACACAATCTGAGTTGTAGGAGCCATGTTGGGGTTCTGAGCTGTAAGATCTGAGGATCTGAGGTGAAGTGCAGAAGTTAGGCCGAATCTAGCACACTGCTAGGTAGGCGAAGGGGGAAAGTGGATGTACCCAGACCTTGGGGAACCACTATAAAATTTGTGTGCACTCTGTGATTGAATATTTTTGTGATTGCTGTGCTGTGTAGTTATAGAATTTGCAATTTCTGGTTAAATAACAGAACAGATTTTCTGCCTTAAAAGCAAAAGAAAAAGTACACCTATTCACCCCCCTCTAGGTGGATAGGCACTAATTCTTTCACAAGACATCAAGACAGCCAACACCCTGTCCGCAGTCAGTAATCTGCCCAGGTCGCGGACTCAGTCCGCACAGGCCGCCCGGCCTACCCATCACCCACTTCCACTTCACAAATTTCAACATGGAGAATCATCAATCGAGCCATCAATGTCCTGCTCAAAGGCACGAACTTAGAACTCACTAATTTAATACTTGGATAATCATCACTCGAGGGGTCAACGAACAGCCCGAAGGCCTTGACTAATTAGACCGATTTACGTATGCGCGGCTTGAAGATTCATCACTCGAGCGATCAACAGCCGGCCCGAAGACCTAGACTTAGATCGACTTATGCATTCAAGGATTTAGAGGGTAACAATGAGAAGTAACACAAATATCATTATGCAACACAAAGTTCAAGAACTCAGGCAAATTCAGACCAAAAAGGTGTCTAGTTCTATTTTCTTAACTTTTACATTACCCCTGACCCGAGCTATATTCGATTGACCCGCACTAGCGCCCATTTAACCGTAAGCATTTTTATATTAATTATGAAGTGTTGGTTAGATCTTCTATGACTGTCGAGGACCCAATATCTTTTAAAGCCTTTTAGATGGTGACTCCATCCTCCCTTCTAGAAACAAATAGATAAACAATGAGCTTGAGCTCTAGGGGGATCGTAGGTTAGCATACAATGCAGGGAGCTAATCTCGGACGCGATTGCAGAGGCGTGTTCTTAGGATAACTCACGGAACCCAAGATGTCATCTCCTTGCTCAACTAGAGGGGAGGAGGTCGAAGTTCATGATCTAGAATGCTTGCAAAGATTGCACACTCATTGATTTATTATTGTAAGCGTATAATAGAGTCAGAATAATCTCTTTGGAAAAATGTGGAAGATCGTATTGAAATGGAAATACAAAAATACAGTGGTATCATTTACTGCATGTGCTCAATGCTCGCCCTGAATCATCTACTAATGGATAGAACATTTTCAAGTCATTCCCGCTCTGAGTGTTTCTGAGCACTTCACCTTCTTGGTCTTGCAGGTAGAATCCTCCCATTTTCAAGGCTTTAAAAACCACAAACGACCCTTCCTAGTTCGGGTTGAGTTTCTCGGCGGCCATTGATCTGGCAACTGCATCTACTTTCTTCAAGTCTAGGTCGCCTTCCTTGAATTACTTAATCTCGATATTCTAATCAAAATATCTGGTCATCCTTCTTTTGACCTCCTCTTGTCTTGTCGTAGCGAGGTCCCGAAGTTCTTCTATGAAATCCAAAGAATCTTTCAGTGTCATCTTGTTCTCAAGACGTCAATTTTTGCTTCCTTCTTCGACCGCAACCACTCTTGGGTTGCTGACCTCAAAATTCAATAGAATGAGGGCTTCCAATTCGTTATGCAACTTGAATAGAGTTTCTCTGATAGATTAATTTGGAGTGGTCCTTGATGATTATAAGACTGAAGGGAGATCTCTACCCAATTGCCTCACAGATTCTCAACCTTCTTTTTCAAGAGGTTGAGAATGAGCTTGTTGGCGGCCATAACGTGGTCTTTTCTTTGGGGGCGATATACTGAGGCGAAGCGTAGGTTGGTTCCTATTTGCATGCAAAACTCTTCTGTCTTGGCACTAGCAAACATGGGGTCGTTGTCAGTGACAATGGCATGTGATATGTCCAACTTTCATACAATATCACCACATGGAGAATTCTCATTACCTTAGAGGTCATCTTTGCCCAGGCTTTAGCCACCATCCACTTCGTAAAGTAGTTGATCATCTTTCTCAAGATGAATCATCGTTGACCACTTGTCAAGGGTAAAGGTCCCATGTAACGCCCCCGATTTTTCAATTTTTTGTTTAATTCATTATCTGACATTTTTATGACGACACAGTGTTACGGTGATGCGTTTTCGGCATTTGCCATTGTTAGAGCATAGTTTTAGCTCTTAGGTTTTCTGTGTGTGTGGCTGGGTTTAGCCTGTTTGCAAGATTTTCTAGTGAGTCGGGTCTGTTTTGGTGACTCGGTGGAGCGTCTTTGGGAATGCTTGTGTTTTGAATACGGGAGGTTTTTACCCGAGTTTGGTTCATTGAATCTTAATTTCTACTGTGCTGTTGGGTTCATTTCATCGATATTTAGCTACGGTGCGAAAGCAGTATAAATGGAACCCATCGCTTCAAACCCTATTCATTTGTCTCCTTCGTGAAACTGTCGGCTTGTTGTGGAAGAACAAGAGCGGCAGACTTTCCAAAGCCTTCGGCCGCCGATTTCTTGAGTATTGGTGCTCGATTTCTTCCTTGGAGAGTGGATCCGGGTAGATCTCGCCTAGATCTACGTTTCTACGGTAAGATTTTTCAGTTTCTTGGATTTTTATAGATCTAGGTAGGCAGTTTTGACCCTCTTTCGTCCTCAAAGTTTCAGAAAGTGTTGATCCGGAAGTTTCAGGAGCGTTTATGTGGCTGGATTGGCAATTTGAGGAAAGTGGTGACTTCTTCCCCTTGTCAAGCTTGTCTTTTACTGTATATATTCCTTACTGTTCTTCCTTTGTAGTAGTTTTTGGGAATAAGGTTAGATCCGGCTTTTGCCGATCAGCTTGATGGTATTATTTTTCCAGACAAGTTCAACAATCATATTATTCAATGTATTTGCTTCTTGGAGTAGTTGTCGGTTTGGAGTGGTCAGTGTTCGTCGAACTGAAGCTATTTCGTCGAACGGAGTTCGACGAACGGAGGAATTCGTTGAACGGAGTTCGACGAACGGAGGAATTTCGTCGAACGAAGTTCGTCGAGCTGGGCCAATTCGTCGAACGGAGTTGGTGTACTTCATACATCTCGTATTTATAAATTAAAATACTGTTTTCTAGCTAACGTAAAGATTATTTCTATACTTATAATAAATCTAGGGTCTTCTATGACATAAGTAGTCCTTTGGGGATGTTTATACTCATGTAAGGTGTTAATCAACATAACCAAAATATTTTTCGCAGCGTATAATAATACTTTTACTCGTGGACTAGTTGATCCACTGTGCTGAGGGATACGACCATCCAATTTAAACTGGTTTTTTACTTATAACTTATGGATTTCATGTAAACCGTATAGTTTGGGGTTTTGCCTGAGTGTCTGCAGCCTGCAGGTATCACTTGCACGACGTGACATCACGACGCGTATTTTCTCTTACTCTGATATAACCTAAATGTTGAGAAAATGCGGGTTGTGACATCCCATCAGGCCAATTCCCTAGATGACGAAAGGCCATAGGGAGGTGATAGTCCTCAATTGTAGAGCTAGTAACAACTACAACAGAGTGTAGAGCTGACATTTCTGACAACTCTGAGTGAAGCTTTTCACATCCTTTTGAAAGGTTGACCAAAAGTGTCCTTGCCGAAAGATCCTCTTCACCAGTGCGATAGTCCCTGAGAGACTCATGCACTCGCTGGAGTGTATTTCTTGCAGGACTCGCGGAAACTCGGCCTCCAAGAGGTACCCAGCCAGAGGAACAAAAATGATCCATCGATACAGGTCGTCATCATGAAGTAAATAATAGACCAATTTATATTAGAAACACTGCTCGTGCTCCACATCCATCAAAAGTTTCATAGCAATGAGGTAGGTGATGAAGGGATCCATCCAGGATGGATGTTGCTTGATCTCCATGAACTCTAATTCTTCGATGGACGGTCAGAATAGCTTGGTCAAGGCGTCTCCCTACCTTGGACTATACTTGTCCATCCGGTTCATTGTGTCATTCTCTTCCCTCAAAACATGCTACACAAAGAAGGATCTAAAGGTACCGATCAAGCCTTTGACCTTCAGGAGATACCGCTAGAGGGTTTCCCTCGCCTCAAACTCCATGCAGTTCTATGATGCCACCACCATCAAATCTGTTGAGCTCGAATATCTTGGACTCACAACTCCTTGGCTAAATGGAGGCCCACGACGACGACCTTGTACTCGACTTGGTTATTGGTGATTGAGAAAAGAATCTTCACCGCTTGCTCGATTCTCATCCCTTGTGGGCTCACAAAGACAACCCCCACTCCGAGCAAATCCCTACCTATGTTGGGAATATTGCCCTCAATATTTCAGGATATGAAGAAACATCACTTGCAGTGATAAGTGCATACTGTATTTGATGATATCTTATTATATCTTTGCAAGAATTATTTATTATCTCTAAAATAGGTTTAAAGAAGAGTTAATGAAGATGAAGAATACCGTTGAGATCGGTATATGGTTCTCCACGGTATTCTCGTGATCGTGGAAAGCTTCAAGACAATATGACTGAGAAGACTAAGAAAGAGGAAGATTTCAGTGCTAAGGGAGATACCATTGAGTATGAAATATTTTCTCAACAATATCGTGATGATACGATTTTTATTATCGTTGAGCACACAGAGAGGCGAGATTTCAAATTTGGCGGCGGCGCATAAAACCTGTCAGTTCTTTCTATTCCCGTCCATACTTTGATAGGACTTATTCTAATCAAACGACCGTTATAAATATCAAAGGTATATAAAGAAAAGTTAGCTAGGGCAATGGAACAAAACCTTTGCTCAATCCCACTAAATAGTGAATAACCAGAGATAGTGAAATCAGTTTTTACTAAGCAAGCTCTATCTGAAGAAGTTCTAAAAGTGCAAGGAGGCAAGCTTCATAACTTTAGTTAGGTATTCTTCTTGGATAAGATCAAGAAGAAGAGCCCAATATCTACTTAACCTGAAGACTTACTCAAATCAAGGGCAGCTTCAATGAGTTCGCTTTCACAACAAAGATATCTGAAGACTCAGAATCATAAAGGTCAAATTTATAGAGTATTTAGTTGTTTTCATTTACAAACTTCCATATGTAGGATATAGTAGTAGATCTGAGTTGTAGGGTTGTTGCCTGAGTTGTAAGGGTTTTGACTCCGAGGTAGCGATGAAGTCTGAGGTAGGGTTGTTGTGCCCGAGGTAGGATCTCAGTGTGGATCTGAGGTAGAAGACCAACTGGGTATTCAAGATGTATGAGTTGGAATACTCTAAGTTGTAGGGTTGTTGAGCCTGAGGTAGGGTTGTAAAACCTGAGGTAGGGTCTGGGAGTAGTCCTAAGAGATTATGAGGAATCTGAGTTGCAAGCTCTTGGATCTGAATATTGGAGAAGTTTGTTGAGCCTAGTGTAACATATCGACTTTTATTGTGTCACTAGAACCCTACTGGGACCAAAAAAGTGACCTGAACCTCCACCCAAGACCCATAACGAGGTAGGAGGTAACCAATGACATGGATTTGAAGCTAGAGAACTCTGATTTGAGTTCTGTCGGTTATTGTGGCATTATATAGTTAATACGAGTGTGTTGGGACTTGTTCCATTGAATTCTGAGGTCATATGGTAAATTTTACCATTCCTCGTAGAACGTCGCGAATAAGAGAATTTTGTATGTCGAGCTAGAGAACTCCAATCTAAGTTATGTCAGTTCCTATAACTATGTATAGTCGATACAAGCACATTGGAACTTGTTGCGTTGCAATCACGAGTCAGGCAGTGAATATGACTGTTGTTATCCCAGAAATCGGCGATCCTTCCCAATGTAGCCAGCTGGCTAGTCGCGCCCTGCTCCAGATTCTCCCTGGAGTTCGCGACAAGTCCAAGTGTAGGCAGACAGTTTCCTCTGTCCGCCCAGGTCGCGTAGCAACCGCATGACCTGCGGGATGGAGGGCTGCTCCCATAGGTCACCCTCGCAGGCCGCGCGGTTAGCAGCGGTTAGGCCTGCTAACTGCGCAGCATATTTCCTTGCAGGAGGCAATCTAAAGCAGCAGGGAGCGATCTGTGTGATCTATTCCTTCAGTCCGCCAGGTCGCACAGCCGGCGTCAACCCTACAACCCAAACCGTCGCGGGCTCAACGGACTCACTCTCCGGCTCGCCAGAAGAGAGATTACATCTCCTCTATAGGGAGGGCCTATTGCCTCAGGCCGCCCACCAGGGGCGGCCTCCAGCCTCAGGCCGCCCACCAGGGGCGGCCTCCAGCCTCAGTCTGACCACCAGGGGCGACCTCCTGTCTCTGGTCGCCTACCACGGGCGGCCTCCTGGCCCAGGCCGCCTACCAGGGGCGGCCTCCTGTCTCTGACCGCCCACCAGGGGCGGCCTCCTGGCCCAGGCCGCCCACCAGAGGCGGCCTCCTATCTCTGGCCGACCACCAGGGGCGGCCTCCTGCCCCAGGCCGCCCACCATGGGCGGCCTCCTATCCCAGGCCGCCCACCAGGGGCGGTCTCCTGCCCCAAGCTGCCCACCAGGGGCAGCCTCCAGTCCCAAGCCGAGTCCGCACAAAGCTCCATGATGACATCACTGGGCCCCGCTTCTAGAAGATCTTCCCCGGGCCTATAAATAGCACCTGATACCTCTCATTTAGGGGGGAGAAGAATGCGCAAGAGGAAAACTGCCGCTGCCAGCAAGACCTGCAGACTTAGTTTTCCAGTCCTCCACAGCTTGCCAGCAAGCCATGCAGACTCAGTTTTCCAGTCCTCCACAGCTTGTCATCAAGCCGCGCGGCCTGCCAGCAGCCTCTTTTCCTTAGCCTCTGGCAACTCCTTCCTTAACCGTCAGCTTCCCCCATTGTACCTGAAAGTCCACCTAGTGTCAACTATCTTCACCTATGAGGGGGGGAATAGGTGACGTGCAGCGTTTTTACTGAATTTAAATTGTACCTGCACACGAAAATAAAACAACACAGCACAACAGAGTACACAAGCTATTTATAGTGGTTCCCCGACTTGGGTACATCCACTTTCCCCCTTCGACCTATCTCCCAACACGGGACGACTTGGTCTCTTCACCAACAGGATTGAAATCCAATCCTTGCACTATCGGAAGGAACTCTTCCACACGTAGGAGTCAACACTCCCATAACACGGGTTGCACCCAACCCTTACAACACGGAACCACCGTTCCTTTACAACAAAAATAAAATAGAATATACAAAAGATACAAACTACGTTTGGAGACAAAGGTGTCCCTCTTTGTTGACGACGTGTTCTTGAAGTCCACAAAGAGTCCACAACCCTAGATCTCTCTTGGAGAGGATCTCCCCGGAACTGGCAGCGGCAAGATGGGCGGCGGCTAGGTTCACGGGATCGGCGACAACAACGATGTGCGGCTGCTGTTCTTTAGAGATCCAAACTTCGTAGCGAAGCTAGCTAGGTCTACCAACGGTCACACTAGGATCAATCGTCTCGATCGATTCGGATGGGGAAGATTTTCCCGATCTATAAATCGAGAGACAAGAGATCTCCGGTTAGACATGTGAGACGCTGAGCTTAGCTAGGCTTCTATCGCAGGAGGATCTGGGCGAAACCACGATCAACCGGCGAACAACTTGGCGCGAGCGGCAGCGGCGGCGGCAGAGCGGAAACGGCGATCTAGGTCACGTCGCGGCTCGCATTTTTCTTTTCTTCTTCGCTGCTGTTACTGTTCAAAAGTACCCGTGTATTTATACATTGTAGACACTTTCAATATGACCGTTGTGGGTCCCACAAGTAGAAACCCGAAATCCGGTTCAAAATAGTGCCAGCGGCAGAATCCGGTCCAGCAGCTTCCAGAGAAATCGCTAAGTAAAAATCGGCGAGAATCGCAGGTGATTCTCGATGAATCGGCGAGAATCAGTTAGTGATTCTCGACGATTCGTCGAGAATCACTTGTGATTCTCGCCGAATCACTTGTTGATTCTCAACGAATATAACTTGGTATTCAAGATCTGCTCAACGATGGGTTCGGCGAGAATCACTAGTGATTCTCGCCGAATCTTACTTGGCACCGTTTTGAGGTAGCCGGAAAGAGTCGGCGAGAATCACTAATGATTCTCGACGATTCGGCGAGAATCGGCGAGAATCACTTGGTGATTCTCGTCGAATTGCACTTAGACGAATTTTCATCTTTCCACCCAAGAGCTGCTCCTTGACCCATCCTTGCTCCTTGACTTCTCTTGCATAAACACGGCCCTGTACTTGAAAGTAAGTGCACTCCAATAGAGAGAGTACACGTAGGCCAACACACTGATCTGCTCAACGAGGGATTACGTCGTGCAGACCCGTGTATATTGACCTACTGCACCCTGACATTGGTGTGCACTTAGCGTGGAATAACTGCAAGCACAACTTGAGAGGTTTCATCAAATATATTGTGAATTCATCTTAGCTTGACAGGTGGCTTCCTCAAATCCAGGTAATTGTGGATACAATACCCAACAATCTCCCCCTATTTGACGAAGCCAAAACCCTACTAGCTAAGATGAATAACACCAATCAAATAATATAAACAGCATTCAGAATTTAAATATGCAGCACAAGATAATATAGGCAGACAAATCAAGACTTGAGTCATTCATAATTTCAAATGCATATATATATATGTATATATACATAATCTCAAGATTGTTCAAATAATAACAATAACCATTAATCGTTCTTAATAGAGAATGACAAGCTATAAAGTTTTGACTATTTTTCTTTGGCTAAGTCATCCTTGAGTTTTTGCGCTAAATACTTCTTTCTTTGCCTCTCCATATACTCTTTGGGCTTCGGATAATATCTGGGAGGAGGAGCTTTATCTGCCGCCGTTTTGGTCCTGAAGAAGATGTTTCGTTTTGCTTCATACGTCTTGTGCATTTCCCACTCATACTGGCTGTATACTTCGTTTCGATTGATTTCTCCTTTTTCCTGTAGCCAGAAGGTGTCCAAGATGATATTCTTTGAAACTGGACTCCACTTTTCATTTCTTACTTCCTCCTCACTCAGTCGAATTCTCTTTTCAGCTTGTGTCTCCTTGGAGGTCCGTTCTTGAGCTTTTCTCTTTCCCCTGGCTTTTGCTAGGGCCTCTTGGTCAAACATGCTCATCAGTTTTGCTTTAGAAATAGCCCTAGCATCAGCTTCACTCATGGGAACATCTGCAGCACTTACTCCCTCAGCAGCACTTACTCCCGCAGTAGCCGTAGTAGTCTCAGGAGCATGAATACCTGCAGGATTCAAATCGACGCCTAACTCCTGTTGGAGCATCCACCAGCAGCTGTCATAGACATATTTGTTTGACTGTTCGAAGTTTGTGATCATGATTTCTTGAAGCTCGGCCATCTTAGCTATATATTCCTTCTCCCCCTTTTTGGCTTCGACTGCGATGGAGTTTGCATAGGAGTGCAGTGAGTCATCAATATGTGTTGTCATCCTGGAGAATTCAGTGACCAATGCTTGTTGATTGGCGTTGAGAGTTACCATATTACCGTCAAACTTTTGAATGTTGTTTGCTACAACATGAGCATTCTGATTTACTACTGCAAGAGTATCGGTGTTCTTTTTCAATCCGGCCATAAGAAGTGTGACAGCTTGGCCGGCCGCGGTATACTTTTCTTCAAATTTCTTTTCCATCACGTCAAGTTTATGATTGATCTCCACCATATTCTTGAGCATGAGATTTTCAGATTCCTTAATCCTTTTCAGCATTTTATTTTGAGCTTTTTCAAAAGAGGCCTTAAGCTCATCCACTATGCCCTGAATGATATTCACGGTGTGAGTGGCTATATCATCTCGTAGAGAAATATTCTGAGGCACTTATTGGCCTTGCTCTTCAGCAGAAGCACCTGTAGAGCTAGACACCATCACAGTCTCTAATGGGGGAATGCTGGTGGCCTCTGTAGATTTCTCTAACTCCCCCTCCACTCGTGCACCAATGTTCTCAGGAACCATCTCAGGTGCGTGCTTGTCAGATGGAGGTTCAATGATATCCTGAGTCTCCACTGCGTCCTGTCCCTCATTTCCGTCTTCCTCTCCTTCATCATCCATGAAATCATCTTCATCAGCATCATCTTCCAACTCTTCATTAGCAGCCTCCTCTACCGCACCTCCGGCTCCTAGATCGTTCCGGTTCAGGGCCTCCTCATTCTCCGGCACAGCTTCACTGTCTTCTTGTATATCTGTCACAGCATCTCTGGCCATTTGGGAGATGTCAGCTACGATATCAGCATGAGTGGGTAGAGGCTCCCCCTCAATTCCTGCAGTCAAAGTATCAGGAATTTCACTGGGGGTTACTGCTGGAGATACGTCCTGTTGTTCTTCCACGGGAGCCTGCCCAATTCGCCGCTCCCATCTGTCAAAAACACTCGAGTCCATTTTCTTGAGGTAATGTATAGGAATACCATTACTCATGTCATATTTATCTCCATTCAGCTGATTGAGATACAGACTGATGATTCGTCCAAAGCTCGGAGATCTCAGAGTGTCCTTTATCTTCTCGAACAGCAATGCCCCCCAGTTGAACCTTTTACGGCAGACAATTGCCACCAGGACCTTGAACATGTCTGCAGAGATATGGTCATGAGAGCCTGGCTTGCAGATGAGTACTTTTCCGATTATGTCTGACAGAAGCTTCCCTTCTTCATTCATATCCTTGCGCTTTATTGACCGAGTTCCTCATGGGAGACCACAGAATAAGAGAGTCCTGGTTTTGTCTTCTTCCTCAAGATAATCCTCGTGCTCCGAGCTAGAGAGCTGCAGGAAGCGGGTCAGCTTGCTGGCAGACATCTTGATCTTTGCCCCAGCCACCTTGCTTTTGATAAGAGAGTCGTCATTCCGGAGTTTTGCGGTAGCGAAGAACTCCAGCACCTCTTTGTCCAAGATTTTGCACGGGTGCTCCAGGACGAATGAGAGCCCAGCCTCTTCCAGCATCAGAATGATGTTTCTGAATTTGTCAGAGGCATGAGAGAACCCTGTTCGAACTAGCTCGCAACCAGTGACCAGCCCAACGGTTGTCCTTGGAGCCATTGCAGATCTAGGGAGAGAAGCCCTACTCTACGCTTAATCAAAAATAAAAAAGGAAGCGACACTAGTGAACAAGTCCAAGTAAGGGTGAGGGGGGTGGTTACCTAAAGGCGTAGACGGTGAGTTAGTTCGATGAAGACGAGGGACACCCGATGAGAGCACGCGGAGAAGTTCCTGGAAGAAGGAATCGAAACCGAGAGAGATCGTCGGTGAGAAACTTCCCTGGGTGAGAAATTTCGGCGGGATTCTTGCGAGAAACCTTCGGTGAGAAACTAGCGGATTCGGTGAGTTTCCTGCGGAGTTCGGCGGGATTCGGTGGGATTCGACGGAGCCTGCACGATTCCTGGTGAGTTTCCTGCGGAGTTCTTCTTCGCTCGACGAAAATCCTGCGGAGTTCGGCGGAAGCCTGCACGATTCGGCGAGGTTCCTGCGGAGTTCGGCGGGATTTGGCGAGAACCTTGCGGGAAGACGATTCGGCGAAGACCGTGCGGGATTCGTAAGGAATGTGAAGAGTCGGCGGGAATGGGATTCTTTTCTCCTTAAATGTGATTCTCCTTAAAGTCAAGCTCGACGAGTTAAATGAGATTCTCACGGTTTCCGTTTGTCTACGTTAATTTGAAAGTCTTCTAACTATATAGATACTCCTTAAAGCCAAGCTATTAGGGTTTGAGCCGGCTTTTCAATATAAATTAATTTAAGCATCTTCTAAGTATGTAAATACTTCGTAAGGCCAATCTACGCTGGTTTTCAGTGAACTAATTTAAGCCTGCAGACGTTAGTTCTCGAATCTACCAGTGGAATTTCCGATAACTCTTTAATGATGTATCTAATCTTTATATTCACCGTGTTGACCTATCCTTAGATGTGCACACATATATGTATAAGCATAAGTATAAATATACATATATATATATATATATATATATATGTAAATGTGGATACAATATGACTCAAGTCCTTGAACTGATCAAAAGTACCTGGGATTATGAGAGTTAACATTTCGTCTCTCTGACTATAACATACCAGGTGCTCGATGTGAGTATGCTTATATAGATATCACTTCTGTTATTCCGGATGCATGTTCCAATTCAGTCTTGAAACACCTACTGTCTAGTTCCCATCATAGTTACGGGAACCTAGACTACCCTGCAAGAAAGAATTACTTTACCTTAGGAACCCAAATCATATTGGGTCCTAGGTTCCTGTTAGCGTAAGCACTCGACTGCCTTCCTTCAGAAAACCTGTCAGGAAGGCTACCTCTGCTCAGAAAATGTGGATAGGCCCTTGCCCTTGACACAGAGGGGTTGTGCAAACAGTCGATGGCAAAGTGTCCCACTTTGCCACAGCACCAACACGGGTGAATGTTGTATCGCCGTTTCTGACCTGATCTAGTGACTGAGGTAGTCACGGTCCTAGGTCTCAACGGGATAGGGCATGATCTCCTAACAAAATTTCCTCTTCCACCGTGACACGTGGAAGGGTGGAAGGAATGCATGTTGCGAGCGTCATGAGGCCGGGGAGGTGGTGCCTTCCTTTCAGGCATCCCCCTTCCTGAGGCCCCATGAAAACTTACACCATGACTTCTAACTTCCCTGTCCTGCGTCCTCGGGTGGTGAGAAGTGTTCTGTGAGCTGGTACATGCAGATTCACACCGAGTTGAGGCAGTGGCAGTGAATACAAAGGGCTCAGAATGAGCCTTAGGTATTCTCTCATGGGTGGCCACGACGGCCCTTGCACTACGGGTGTCTCCACATGATGACAGATCACCCTTACAGTGACCACGATTGTTCCTGTGGTCATACCTGAAGGCATGATGAGTTGCCTTCCTGCTTGTAGTGGGGGGTCGGAATACCATTTCCCCATTTCTCCACGAATTGATAATCCAGGAGATCCACCCATTTTCTTGCTTTCTCTTTATAGCATCAACCTTAGAAAAGTTTGATACTATTCTTTTCTCATTCTCTAGACTACTCTCTAGAGCTGAGATTTTAGAGTCCTTGACCTTGTTGGATGCCAATTGGAGAACCAACAAGATCTTCAGTCGAGCAATCTCTTGAGCTTGCTCCTCAGCAAGTAGGTTGCTTGTCTGAAGGGCTCTCTTCAGGGAATCAGCATTTTCTGAAGGAAGGCGGTTCTTGTCTTTAGAAACTTCAAGAGATACGGGGCAGGATGAAGAAGTTACCTGCTCTTCTGTATTATTGTCATTAGAGCCAGTGACCATTGAGTCATCCTCATCAGAGCTGCCTTCCTCACTGGCCTCTTCAGTCTCTGACACGGACACTGGAGCTCTGATGCTGTCTGAGAGAACCTTGCCTTCATCTTCAGAGGTGAAGACCCCCACATAGGCTTCATCCTCTGGTTGATAGCAGATTCCAGCTTTCTCTGACCCCCCATCAGCTCTGAGATCATCACCCACATAGATTTAGTCATCCTACATTTTTCCAATCTAGAGCGAGAAGCTCCAGACCAGATATCCAAGATAATTTGACGAATCCTCTTGTCCAAGTTAAATAGTGACAGTTCCGTCTCTGACATCTCTACAATGCACTTGGGCACTTCGATATTCTTTCCAGAGCAGGAGGTCTTCATAGGAATAAAAGGACCCTCTTCCAGGATGAAAGATGCTCGAGGATCGATGGCCTCCAAGTGATATGACACCCTCATCCTCCAGACGGGATAATACTCCTTTGTACATGCGAGAAGTCTTAGTGGCGATATCTCATAATCAAGCTCCATGCTTCTGACACCGGTGGCAGGATACTACTCAAGGTGTAAACCTTTTTGATGAGTAACCTCCCTCTGATATCACTTGAAAGTCCACCTAGTGTCAACTATCTTCACCTATGGGGGGGGAATAGGTGACGTGCAGCGTTTTTACTGAATTTAAATTGTACCTGCACACGAAAATAAAACAACACAGCACAACAGAGTACACAAGCTATTTATAGTGGTTCCCCGACTTGGGTACATCCACTTTCCCCCTTCGACCTATCTCCCAACACGGGATGACTTGGTCTCTTCACCAACAGGATTGAAATCCAATCCTTGCACTATCGGAAGGAACCCTTCCACACGTAGGAGTCAACACTCCCACAACACGGGTTGCACCCAACCCTTACAACACGGAACCACTGTTCCTTTACAACAAAAATAAAATACAATGTACAAAAGATACAAACTACGTTTGGAGACAAAGGTGTCCCTCTTTGTTGACGACGTGTTCTTGAAGTCCACAAAGAGTCCACAACCCTAGATCTCTCTTGGAGAGGATCTCCCCGGAACTGGCGGCGGCAAGATGGGCGGCGGCTAGGTTCACGGGATCGGCGGCAACAACGATGTGCGGCTGCTGTTCTTTAGAGATCCAAACTTCGTAGCGAAGCTAGCTAGGTCTACCAACGGTCACACTAGGATCAATCGTCTCGATCGATTCGGATGGGGAAGATTTTCCCGATCTATAAATCGAGAGACAAGAGATCTCCGGTTAGACACGTGAGACGCTGAGCTTAGCTAGGCTTCTGTCGCAGGAGGATCTGGGCGAAACCACGATCAACCGGCGAACAACTTGGCGCGAGCGGCAGCGGCGGCGGCGGAGCGGAAACGGCGATCTAGGTCACGTCGCGGCTCGCGTTTTTCTTTTCTTCTTCGCTGTTGTTACTGTTCAAAAATACCCGTGTATTTATACATTGTAGACACTTTCAATATGACCGTTGTGGGTCCCACAAGTAGAAACCCGAAATCCGGTTCAAAATAGTGCCAGCGGCAGAATCCGGTCCAGCAGCTTCCAGAGAAATCGCTAAGTAAAAATCGGCGAGAATCGCAGGTGATTCTCTACGAATCGGCGAGAATCAGTTAGTGATTCTCGACGATTCGTCGAGAATCACTTGTGATTCTCGCCGAATCACTTGTTGATTCTCAACGAATATAACTTGGTATTCAAGATCTGCTCAACGATGGGTTCGGCGAGAATCACTAGTGATTCTCGCCGAATCTTACTTGGCACCGTTTTGAGGTAGCCGGAAAGAGTCGGCGAGAATCACTAATGATTCTCGACGATTCGGCGAGAATCGGCGAGAATCACTTGGTGATTCTCGTCGAATTACACTTAGACGACTTTTCGTCTTTCCACCCAAGAGCTGCTCCTTGACCCATCCTTGCTCCTTGTCTTCTCTTGCATAAACACGGCCCTGTACTTGAAAGTAAGTGCACTCCAATAGAGAGAGTACACGTAGGCCAACACACTGATCTGCTCAACGAGGGATTACGTCATGCAGACCCGTGTATATTGACCTACTGCACCCTGACATTGGTGTGCACTTAGCGTGGAATAACTGCAAGCACAACTTGAGAGGTTTCATCAAATACATTGTGAATTCATCTTAGCTTGACAGGTGGCTTCCTCAAATCCAGGTAATTGTGGATACAATACCCAACAATCTCCCCCTATTTGACGAAGCCAAAACCCTACTAGCTAAGATGAATAACACCAATCAAATAATATAAACAGCATTCAGAATTTAAATATGCAGCACAAGATAATATAGGCAGACAAATCAAGACTTGAGTCATTCATAATTTCAAATGCATATATATATATATGTATATATACATAATCTCAAGATTGTTCAAATAATAACAATAACCATTAATCGTTCTTAATAGAGAATGACAAGCTATAAAGTTTTGACTATTTTTCTTTGGCTAAGTCATCCTTGAGTTTTTGCGCCAAATACTTCTTTCTTTGCCTCTCCATATACTCTTTGGGCTTCAGATAATATCTGGGAGGAGGAGCTTTAACTGCCGCCGTGTTGGTCCTGAAGAAGATGTTTCGTTTTGCTTCATACGTCTTGTGCATTTCCCACTCATACTGGCTGTATACTTCGTTTCGATTGATTTCTCCTTTTTCCTGTAGCCAGAAGGTGTCCAAGATGATATTCTTTGAAACTGGACTCCACTTTTCATTTCTTACTTCCTCCTCACTCAGTCGAATTCTCTTTTCAGCTTGTGTCTCCTTGGAGGTCCGTTCTTGAGCTTTTCTCTTTCCCCTGGCTTTTGCTAGGGCCTCTTGGTCAAACATGCTCATCAGTTTTGCTTTAGAAATAGCCCTAGCATCAGCTTCACTCATGGGAACATCTGCAGCACTTACTCCCTCAGCAGCACTTACTCCCGCAGCAGCCGTAGTAGTCTCAGGAGCATGAATACCTGCAGGATTCAAATCGACGCCTAACGCCTGTTGGAGCATCCACCAGCAGCTGTCATAGACATATTTGTTTGACTGTTCGAAGTTTGTGATCATGATTTCTTGAAGCTCGGCCATCTTAGCTATATATTCCTTCTCCCCCTTTTTGGCTTCGACTGCGATGGAGTTTGCATAGGAGTGCAGTGAGTCATCAATATGCGTTGTCGTCCTGGAGAATTCAGTGACCAATGCTTGTTGATTGGCGTTGAGAGTTACCATATTACCGTCAAACTTTTGAATGTTGTTTGCTACAACATGAGCATTCTGATTTACTACTGCAAGAGTATCGGTGTTCTTTTTCAATCCGGCCATAAGAAGTGTGACAGCTTGGCCGGCCGCGGTATACTTTTCTTCAAATTTCTTTTCCATCACGTCAAGTTTATGATTGATCTCCACCATATTCTTGAGCATGAGATTTTCAGATTCCTTAATCCTTTTCAGCATTTTATTTTGAGCTTTTTCAAAAGAGGCCTTAAGCTCATCCACTATGCCCTGAATGATATTCACGGTGTGAGTGGCTATATCATCTCGTAGAGAAATATTCTGAGGCACTTCTTGGCCTTGCTCTTCAGCAGAAGCACCTGTAGAGCTAGACACCAGCACAGTATCTAATGGGGGAATGCTGGCGGCCTCTGTAGATTTCTCTAACTCCCCCTCCACTCGTGCACCAATGTTCTCAGGAACCATCTCAGGTGCGTGCTTGTCAGATGGAGGTTCAATGATATCCTGAGTCTCCACTGCGTCCTGTCCCTCATTTCCGTCTTCCTCTCCTTCATCATCCATGAAATCATCTTCATCAGCATCATCTTCCAACTCTTCATCAGCAACCTCCTCTACCGCACCTCCGGCTCCTAGATCGTTCCGGTTCAGGGCCTCCTCATTCTCCGGCACAGCTTCACTGTCTTCTTGTATATCTGCCACAGCATCTCTGGCCATTTGGGAGATGTCAGCTACGATATCAGCATGAGTGGGTAGAGGCTCCCCCTCAATTCCTGCAGTCAAAGTATCAGGAATTTCACTGGGGGTTACTGCTGGAGATACGTCCTGTTGTTCTTCCACGGGAGCCTGCCCAATTCGCCGCTCCCATCTGTCAAAAACACTCGAGTCCATTTTCTTGAGGTAATGTATAGGAATACCTTTACTCATGTCATATTTATCTCCATTCAGTTGATTGAGATACAGACTGATGATTCGTCCAAAGCTCGGAGATCTCAGGGTGTCCTTTATCTTCTCGAACAGCAATGCCCCCCATTTGAACCTTTTACGGCAGACAATTGCCACCAGGACCTTGAACATGTCTGCAGAGATATGGTCATGAGAGCCTGGCTTGCAGATGAGTACTTTTCCGATTATGTCTGACAGAAGCTTCCCTTCTTCATTCATATCCTTGCGCTTTATTGACCGAGTTCCTCATGGGAGACCACAGAATAAGAGAGTCCTGGTTTTGTCTTCTTCCTCAAGATAGTCCTCGTGCTCCGAGCTAGAGAGCTGCAGGAAGCGGGTCAGCTTGCTGGCAGACATCTTGATCTTTGCCCCAGCCACCTTGCTTTTGATAAGAGAGTCGTCATTCCGGAGTTTTGCGGCAGCGAAGAACTCCAGCACCTCTTTGTACAAGATTTTGCACGGGTGCTACAGGACGAATGAGAGCCCAGCCTCTTCCAGCATCAGAATGATGTTTCTGAATTTGTCAGAGGCATGAGAGAACCATGTTCGAACTAGCTCGCAACCAGTGACCAGCCCAGCGGTTGTCCTTGGAGCCATTGTAGATCTAGGGAGAGAAGCCCTACTCTACGCTTAATCAAAAATAAAAAAGGAAGCGACACTAGTGAACAAGTCCAAGTAAGGGTGAGGGGGGTGGTTACCTAAAGGCGTAGACGGTGAGTTAGTTCGATGAAGACGAGGGACACCCGATGAGAGCACGCGGAGAAGTTCCTGGAAGAAGGAATCGAAACCGGGAGAGATCGTCGGTGAGAAACTTCCCTGGGTGAGAAATTTCGGCGGGATTCTTGCGAGAAACCTTCGGTGAGAAACTAGCGGATTCGGTGAGTTTCCTGCGGAGTTCGGCGGGATTCGGTGGGATTCGACGGAGCCTGCATGGTTCCTGGTGAGTTTCCTGCGGAGTCCTGCGGAGTTCTTCTTCGCTCGACGAAAATCCTGCGGAGTTCGGCGGAAGCCTGCACGATTCGGCGAGGTTCCTGCGGAGTTCGGCGGGATTTGGCGAGAACCTTGCGGGAAGACGATTCGGCGAAGACCGTGCGGGATTTGTAAGGAATGTGAAGAGTCGGCGGGAATGGGATTCTTTTCTCCTTAAAGGTGATTCTCCTTAAAGCCAAGCTCGACGAGTTAAATGAGATTCTCACGGTTTCCGTTTGTCTACGTTAATTTGAAAGTCTTCTAACTATATAGATACTCCTTAAAGCCAAGCTATTAGGGTTTGAGCCGGCTTTTCCATATAAATTAATTTAAGCATCTTCTAAGTATGTAAATACTTCATAAGGCCAATCTACCCTGGTTTTCAGTGAACTAATTTAAGCCTGTAGACGTTAGTTCTCGAATCTACCAGTGGAATTTCTGATAACTCTTTAATGATGTATCTAATCTTTATATTCACCGTGTTGACCTATCCTTAGATGTGCACACATATATGTATAAGCATAAGTATAAATATACATATATATATATATATGTAAATGTGGATACAATATGACTCAAGTCCTTGAACTGATCAAAAGTACCTGGGATTATGAGAGTTAACATTTCGTCTCTCTGACTATAACATACCAGGTGCTCGATGTGAGTATGCTTATATAGATATCACTTCTGTTATTCCGGATGCATGTTCCAATTCAGTCTTGAAACACCTACTGTCTAGTTCCCATCATAGTTACGGGAACCTAGACTACCCTGCAAGAAAGAATTACTTTACCTTAGGAACCCAAATCATATTGGGTCCTAGGTTCCTGTTAGCGTAAGCACTCGACTGCCTTCCTTCAGAAAACCTGTCAGGAAGGCTACCTCTGCTCAGAAAATGTGGATAGGCCCTTGCCCTTGACACAGAGGGGTTGTGCAAAAAGTCGATGGCAAAGTGTCCCACTTTGCCACAGCACCAACACGGGTGAATGTTGTATCGCCGTTTCTGACCTGATCTAGTGACTGAGGTAGTCACGTTCCTAGGTCTCAACGGGATAGGACATGATCTCCTAACAAAATTTCCTCTTCCACCGTGACACGTGGAAGGGTGGAAGGAATGCATGTTGCGAGCGTCATGAGGCCGGGGAGGTGGTGCCTTCCTTTCAGGCATCCCCCTTCCTGAGGCCCCATGAAAACTTACACCATGACTTCTAACTTCCCTGTCCTGCGTCCTCGGGTGGTGAGAAGTGTTCTGTGAGCTGGTACATGCAGATTCACACCGAGTTGAGGCAGTGGCAGTGAATACAAAGGGCTCAGAATGAGCCTTAGGTATTCTCTCATGGGTGGCCACGACGGCCCTTGCACTACAGGTGTCTCCACATGATGACAGATCACCCTTGCAGTGACCACGATTGTTCCTGTGGTCATACCTGAAGGCATGATGAGTTGCCTTCCTGCTTGTAGTGGGGGGTCGGAATACCGTTTCCCCATTTCTCCACGAATTGATAATCCAGGAGATCCACCCATTTTCTTGCTTTCTCTTTATAGCATCAACCTTAGAAAAGTTTGATACTATTCTTTTCTCATTCTCTAGACTACTCTCTAGAGCTGAGATTTTAGAGTCCTTGACCTTGTTGGATGCTAATTGGAGAACCAACAAGATCTTCAATCGAGCAATCTCTTGAGCTTGCTCCTCAGCAAGTAGGTTGCTTGTCTGAAGGGCTCTCTTCAGGGAATCAGCATTTTCTGAAGGAAGGCGGTTCTTGTCTTCAGAAACTTCAAGAGATACGGGGCAGGATGAAGAAGTTACCTGCTCTTCTGTATTATTGTCATTAGAGCCATTGACCATTGAGTCATCCTCATCAGAGCTGCCTTCCTCACTGGCCTCTTCAGTCTCTGACACGGACACTGGAGCTCTGATGCTGTCCGAGAGAACCTTGCCTTCATCTTCAGAGGTGAAGACCCCCACATAGGCTTCATCCTCTGGTTGACAGCAGATTCCAGCTTTCTCTGACCCCCCATCAGCTCTGAGATCATCACCCACATAGATTTAGCCATCCTACATTTTTCCAATCTAGAGCGAGAAGCTCCAGACCAGATATCCAAGATAATTTGACGAATCCTCTTGTCCAAGTTAAATAGTGACAGTTCCGTCTCTGACATCTCTACAATGCACTTGGGCACTTCGATATTCTTTCCAGAGCAGGAGGTCTTCATAGGAATAAAAGGACCCTCTTCCAGGATGAAAGATGCTCGAGGATCGATGGCCTCCAAGTGATATGACACCCTCATCCTCCAGACGGGATAATACTCCTTTGTACATGCGAGAAGTCTTAGTGGCGATATCTCATAATCCAGCTCCATGCTTCTGACACTGGTGGCAGGATACTACTCAAGGTGTAAACCTTTTTGATGAGTAACCTCCCTCTGATATCACTTGAAAGTCCACCTAGTGTCAACTACATTAACCTATGGGGGGGGGGGAATAGGTGACGTGCAGCGTTTTTACTGAATTTAAATTGTACCTGCACACGAAAATAAAACAACACAGCACAACAGAGTACACAAGCTATTTATAGTGGTTCCCCGACTTGGGTACATCCACTTTCCCCCTTCGACCTATCTCCCAACACGGGACGACTTGGTCTCTTCACCAACAGATTGAAATCCAATCCTTGCACTATCGGAAGGAACCCTTCCACACGTAGGAGTCAACACTCCCACAACACGGGTTGCACCCAACCCTTACAACACGGAACCACCGTTCCTTTACAACAAAAATAAAATAGAATGTACAAAAGATACAAACTACGTTTGGAGACAAAGGTGTCCCTCTTTGTTGACGACGTGTTCTTGAAGTCCACAAAGAGTCCACAACCCTAGATCTCTCTTGGAGAGGATCTCCCCGGAACTGGCGGCGGCAAGATGGGCGGCGGCTAGGTTCACGGGATCGGCGGCAACAACGATGTCGTGCTGCTGTTCTTTAGAGATCCAAACTTCGTAGCGAAGCTAGCTAGGTCTACCAACGGCCACACTAGGATCAATCGTCTCGATCGATTCAGATGGGGAAGATTTTCCCGATCTACAAATCGAGAGACAAGAGATCTCCGGTTAGACACGTGAGACGCTGAGCTTAGCTAGGCTTCTGTCGCAGGAGGATCTGGGCGAAACCACGATCAACCGGCGAACAACTTGGCGCGAGCGGCAGCGGCGGCGGCGGAGCGGAAATGACGATCTAGGTCACGTCGCGGCTCGCGTTTTTCTTTTCTTCTTCGCTGCTGTTACTGTTCAAAAATACCCGTGTATTTATACACTGTAGACACTTTCAATATGACCATTGTGGGTCCCACAAGTAGAAACCCGAAATCCGGTTCAAAATAGAGCCAGCGGCAGAATCCGGTCCAGCAGCTTCCAGAGAAATCGCTAAGTAAAAATCGGCGAGAATCGCAGGTGATTCTCGACGAATCGGCGAGAATCAGTTAGTGATTCTCGACGATTCGTCGAGAATCACTTGTGATTCTCGCCGAATCACTTGTTGATTCTCAACGAATATAACTTGGTATTCAAGATCTGCTCAACGATGGGTTCGGCGAGAATCACTAGTGATTCTCGCCGAATCTTACTTGGCACCGTTTTGAGGTAGCCGGAAAGAGTCGGCGAGAATCACTAGTGATTCTCGCCGAATCGGCGAGAATCACTTGGTAATTCTCGTCGAATTACACTTAGACGAATTTTCGTCTTTCCACCCAAGAGCTGCTCCTTGACCCATCCTTGCTCCTTGTCTTCTCTTGCATAAACACGACCATGTACTTGAAAGTAAGTGCACTCCAATAGAGAGAGTACAAGTAGGCCAACACACTGATCTGCTCAACGAGGGATTACGTCGTGCAGACCCGTGTATATTGACCTACTGCACCCTGACATTGGTGTACACTTAGCGTGGAATAACTGCAAGCACAACTTAAGAGGTTTCATCAAATACATTGTGAATTCATCTTAGCTTGACAGGTGGCTTCCTCAAATCCAGGTAATTGTGGATACAATACCCAACAATACCCTTTATTTCTTTCTCATGTAAAGGTACTTTAAGCAAGCTGTAATCTTGTTTCTTGATTAAAGGAAAGCCCATCGCAAGAGTGACATTGAAGCCGCGGTAGGCGAAGTCTGTTGTTGCCGCTGCTAGCAGCCCCTTTCTTCTTCTCAGCTCAACTATCTCGGCATTCAATCTGCAAGCTCAAGCTTCTCCTCTGCTGAGCAAGCTTCTCCTCCGCTGAGCAAGCTTCTCCTCTGTTCAGCAAGCTTCTCCTCTGCTGAGCAAGCTTCTCCTCTGTTCAGCAAGCTTCTCCTCTGCTGATCAAGCTTCTCCTCTGCTGAGCAAGCTTCTCTACTCAGCAAGCTTCTTCTCTGCTCAACAATCTTCATCTCTGCTCAGCAAGCTTCTCCTCTGCTCATCAAGCTTCTCCTCTGCTGAGCAAGCTTCTTCTCTGCTCAGCAAGCTTCTTCTCTGCATAGCAAGCTTCTTCTCTGCTCAGCAAGCTTCTCCTCTGCTGAGCAAGCTTCTTCTCTTCTCAGCAAGCTTCTTCTCTGCTCAGTATGCTTCTTCTCTGCCCGACAAGCCTCTCCTCTGCTGAGCAAGCTTATCCTCTGCTGAGAAAGCTTCTTCTCTGCTTAGCAAGCTTCTTCTCTGCTCAGCAAGCTTCTTCTCTGCCTAGCAAGCTTCTCCTCTGCTCAGCAAGCTTCTCCTCTGCTGAGCAAGCTTCTTCTCTGCTCAGCAAGCTTCTCCTCTACTCAGCAAGCTTCTCCTCTGCTCAGCAAGCTTCTCCTCTGCTCATCAAGCTTCTCCTCTGCTCAGCAAGCTTCTCCTCTGCTCAGCAAGCTTCTCCTCTGCTCATCAGCCTTCTCCGCTGACCAACCGTCTGCTCGACAACTCCTGATCAACCTGCCCAACCATCTCTGCACTCGGATCAATGCCATTCTCTCCTCTATCCCCGCAACACTTGAACAAGCGTTTGCTCCACTCTCGAGCACTCAGAAGTTTCCTTCTCTCCTCTATCCCCACAACCTCCTTCAATCACCTTGCCTGTGAGATCGAACACACCACGTTAGCTGCTGGTGCCCGCGATAACCTGCCCCCTTCTGTTTCCAAGCATCAACAGTTAACACGCGACCTTCAGATCTCGAACAGACAGTAAAATCAACGGTTACTCATGACAGACCACCAACCAGCCGAGAACCTTGCTCCAAGTCCCAGTGAAGATCCTCTCTGTGAGGCCTTCGAGCAATCGCGTCGTGAAAATGCTCAGTAGTTCCAAGCAATCAATCAAATTCTTGCTGCAAACACACAACGATTAGACGCTCATCCTGCAGTAGCTCCAGTTGCTCCAGCTGCTCCATTTAATCTAGCATCCGAGACTCCTCAAGCTTATCCTCCGGCTTGCCCACCGTTCTATCCTCCTTACGCTCCAACCTTTCCGCAAGGGCCTGCAGCCCCTTTGCGACCTCAAGATGAAGAGTTTGCAGCTTGTCAAAACTTCTTCCGGGAAGCATCCCGAGGAAGTACTGCAAGATTTCTCAACTTTCAGGGAAGTCATCCTTACTCTTCAGCTCCTGCCTTTGCTCCTGCAACAACTTTTCCCTTTTATCCTCCTGCTTCTTTTACAGCTGCAGCTTATGCTCCCTTTCATCCTTATGCTGTAGGAGAACAGGAAGAGCCGTCACCCTTTTAAGAGAACGTTCGTCACGAACCTACTCTAGCAAACTTCAGAGATCCCCGGTTACCAATCTACACTAGAGAGACTTATCCAGTAAATCATCTCCAAGCTTTTGAGCCAGCCGTTGCTCTCAAAACTCTTTCATATGCCACTAAGTGCAAGCTCCTTGTAACAACCTTTGATAGGCAAGTGAGGGATTGATTCTATGGCCTGCGCCCTCAGTCCATCACTTCCTTTGCTGATCTGCGAAGGGAGTTCTTGCTCAGATTTTCCACTTCAATAAAGAGAAAGGGCGGACCAGAAGCCCTCTTTGAGATCAAGCAACGAGAGAATGAAACTTGGTCTCAGTTCATTGATCGATTCTAGAGAGAAATCTTGGACATCGAAATTGTGGGTCAAGAAATATACCGAGTGGCTCTTATCTACGATCTCCGTGAAGGGCCTCTCAAGTTTGAAGCCAATGTCCGTGCACCAAGAACGTACCAAGAGTTGATTGTCTTAGCCAACTCATACATACGAGGTGAAAAGAGCAACCCCGGCTTCGTCTCCAGGCTTATATCAGAGAAGGATCCTCCTCACAAGCAACCACTGAGATCTCCTCGGAAAGATTTCCCATCTAACTCAAGGAGGGAAAGAAGATTTCAGCATCGTCGATACTCCTTCTGGGATCAAGATCGTCCTCAGGATCCCTTGTTGCTACCACCAGCTCCATCTTCGCAAACAGTTGCGGTCCATCAACAGCAAGATGATGACTTGCATGAGTCTGAACTCAACGAGGCCATGCAAGAAGTGAGCCAAGTTATGAGAGATAGGGCTAACTATAAAAGGCCTTATCGACCAGCAGATCAAAGATCTAGAGACTCAGAACCATATTGTGAATTCCACAAAGAGTCAGGACACATAACTGAGAACTGACGAGCACTCCGCCAACTAGTGCAAAAGATGCTGCGGCCGGGTAAGATGCGTGACCTACTTCCCAAAGATGATCGCCTTGATCCAACAAACTCAAAGGGCAAAGAAGTTGTAGACATTCCTTGCAGCTCAAGAGGAGTGAGCCTAGTCGAAGAGCCCCCTCTCCTCGTTGTTAACAAAGTCATTGAAACCTTCTATGCAGATGACGAAGGCGTGCTTGGAAGACTATTCTAAGCCGGCAAAGGACTTCATAGTTCTTCAATTTCTTCACAACCATGATGGGTTATCTCTACTCTTACTCTTTAAACATTTTTCTCTTCAAAACACTTCTAAGTGTTCCTTCTTGCTTTTCAATAAAGTTTTCATCGGGGATCCCGTACTAACACAGTTTCCTTTTTGTAATGCTTCTTCCTCCATTTTTCTCTTTGCCAAAGAGATCACTAAAGCACTGAGATATCATCGGGTCTTGCTATAGGCCCCCTCGAGATTGGATTCTAGCGTAAGGCCACAACGACCATATATCGCGGGGAGTGTTCGCATATGTGTAGTGGGAGCTATCCAACTCTCATGCGGTGGAATACGGGACTTCGGATCCTAGCCGGTATCTAACACAGAGTGTGCGCCAGGGAGGCCCCATGTGTTAGCTCTGCTGTGCTCCGTTAGAGATACATTATGTAACAGCCCAGCCTAGGCTCAGAGGCTAGCCGCACCCACGCATGGGCCGCACTAGCTTGGCCACCCGTGACCGCTACAGGGCTGCAGCCCAATACACCCCAACGCCTCTCCTCTCATCACCAACTGAGCTGCAGGTCAATTGGTGATGAGAGTTGAAAGAACTCCATAGTTAAGCGTGCTCGGGCTGGAGTAGTACTGGGATGGGTGACCTCCTGGGAAGTCCCCGTAGTGCGGGCTTGACTATCGAGTTTACCTCATGAAAGGGAGGCGGTGGCCACCAACAACCCGCCTGTGGAGGGAGAGGGGTTGGGGTGCTTGGGCTGCAGCCCGGTAGCGTCGCCTAGAGCGGAGCCGTGACGCTGTCACGTTGGATCGGCTAGGGGCGTTACACATTACAATTATGATGATCTTTGCTTGACAAGCAATGACGACCAAACATAGCCTTGTCTCTTCGATCATCTCACAACTGTGATGGCCGAACACTCTATGGTACTCTCAATCTGTGCTTTCGCGGGGCCCACAACTCCACTGATCTTTCCACAGACAAGCAATGCTTTAGGCCACTTTGCGCAACTAGTCTCATTGATCAGTGATGTTGTAACCTGAGGCATGAGAGCAGTGTATCTAGCGATCCTCCTCAGGATTTCAAGTGCTTTTTACTTTTGTGCCCTTCTAAAGGATGCGCGGCTAGCCTGCTCTTAGTAGGACTATACTCGTGATGACCTTTCTCAGACAAGTGATGCATAAGGCCCACTGGTGATCTCCTGTGGCAGCATCCAGTCTTTCTTGGTCATCTCCGAGTATAGACCTCTTTTATCAACTGCCTCTTTCACAGTTGAACAGGTTAAATCCGACCTACCAAAAGGATTTACAACAATCATTTTTGTTTATGCTCATCTTATATGCGTTGCCTGCATAATCTCTATCAGATGATGACTTACATGCTCTCTACTTATATAAGCTCCACTACTCATATCAAATGTTAATGACATCAAACATTGATCAAAGAATCTAACTCTCCTTGATCATCAAGCCTTGCTATTGGAATCTAGTTAAGATTGACAGAATCCGTCAAGTTTTTTCTTTGCTAATCTGATCATATACATCCTATCATATCAACAGTCAATGCTCGACTTTTTGATCTGGACTTCATGTTAAACTATCTCGGCATTCAATCTGCAAGCTCAAGCTTCTCCTCTACTGAGCAAGCTTCTCCTCTGCTGAGCAAGCTTCTCGTCTGCTCAGCAAGCTTCTCCTCTGCTGAGCAAGCTTCTCCTCTGCTGAGCAAGCTTTTCTGCTCAGCAAGCTTCTTCTCTGCTCAACAATCTTCTTCTCTGCTCAGCAAGCTTCTCCTCTGCTCAGCAAGCTTCTCCTCTGCTGAGCAAGCTTCTTCTCTGCTCAGCAAGCTTCTTCTCAGCCCAGCAAGCTTCTCCTCTGCTCAGCAAGCTTCTCCTTTGCTGAGCAAGCTTCTTCTCTGCTCAGCAAGCTTCTTCTCTACTTATCAAGCTTCTTCTCTGCCTAGCAAGCTTCTCCTCTGCTCAGCAAGCTTCTCCTCTGCTGAGCAAGCTTCTTATCTACTCAGTGTACAACCCCGTATCCGGCGAGCAAGGTCGCTAGGAACCAGACAGATCGGGCTGAAGGCAGTGGGCGAGCTCGGTAGTAGAAGAGCCGAGCCCGAGCTCGGCATTCGTCGGCCAGAGATCGGCGATCGTCGATCAGAGATCGGCATTCGTCGACCAGAGATCAGTATTCACCGACCCCAAGCTCGGCATTCGCCGAGCTAGTCCCAGCTCACGCCCTCACAACGGAGCTCGGCAATAGCAGGCGAGCAGGACCTGCCGAGGTGACCAAGCTCCCCAACTCGCCTGGATGAATGAGGTACTTTTACTGTTTTGCCCCCGCTGGTCTGCCTATAGTCCTTCAAAACAACGGGGTTTGGCTGTTGGCTGACCCATCCAAGGGTTTTCTGGTAATTTCAGGTCAGTTCTTTTGGTTATTACCAGTTCAGATTCTAAACATTATAAATAGGACCCAAGGGGTACCCTAGAAGGCAGGCTTCCTGTGTCTTCCTGCTCCAGTTTTCAAGTGCTTTCTGAGGGTACCTTAGCTCGGCCTCTGGCTAAGGAGGGGAAGCACTCTGAGATCTTCCGGGTGTGTGGTGGGACCTCCCCGCCGAGCCCTTGGGTCGGTCTTTCTTTGTTTTCCTTGTTATTTTGCTTGCAGGAGTAAAGTAGGCGCGAGACCACCCCTTCCCCAAGGGCGAACTCTACAGGAGACCGAGAAGTCGGTTTCAACATTTTGGTGCGGTGAGCGTGGAGCGTGGTCAGAGAAGAAAAGCTTCGGCGAGCTCAATGACGGGACAAGGATCTGACAGGTCGAACTCACCGCCCCCCCCCCCCGCCTCTTGCCACGGTGGGGATGTTTGAAGATTTCAGGAATGAGATGCTGACCCTCGTCAAGTTCGCACTCGGCACGCGGGCAGAGTGCTCGACCCTAGCAGTGCAGATCGCGGCCGCCCCCTCTTTGGGCAAGGACGCCCCCGGTAGGCGAGCTGGGAAGGAGGTCGCCGAGGAAGGCTGGGGGTGCGAGCTCCCCGGGAGCGAGCTCTTCCCTGGCTCGGCAGGCCGAGGCCGGTTCGGCGAGCTGCGCTTGCGAGACTCGCCAGCTCGCCTAGTGGGAGGAGTAAGCCCCTTCAGCGAGTTGGTCTCTTCAGCCCCAGTTCCAGATGGGTTCAGGGAACCCGAGATTTCCTACTACACCGGGAAGGGAGACCCGGTCCAGCATGTTCAATGGTTCGAGTACGTAGTCTCCATCCGACAGATGTCGGACGGGTTCAAGTGCCGACTCTTCGCTATCACCCTCAGGGAGAAGGCAAGGGAGTGGTTCCATCAGCTACCGGTCAGCTCCATCTACTGCTTCGAGGACCTACGTCGGTGGTTCATGCTGAGGTTCACTACCTCGAAGAAGAGGAAGAAGGAGTCAGAGTCCCTGTTCCACATCAAGCAGGGGGTGAACGAGACATTGGGGAGCTACGTGGATCGGTTTCAGGAGGAGGTAACTCAGGTCCAGGAGATGTCGGGCCATAGTTTGATGATGGTCTTTACCCTAGGCCTGCAGTAGGGGTTCTTCAGAATGGAGCTGAAGAGAGTTCCCCCCTCTCCTACGAAGAGCTGATGGAGAGGGCGGAGAGAGAAGTTGACGGGGAGGCGTCAAACCCAGAGTTTGCGCGGAAGCTGGCCAGGTGGGCCACAGAGGAGGAGAAGGAGTTAAAGGGAGGAAGAGGACATGAGGAAAGGAGAGGAGAGCCCCGACAGAGGGAGCAGAGGCAACCCTAGTGGCAGCAGCAGCCGAGGTGGGGGTGTCAGGAGCCCGACTGCCGATTGGGCTGGAGGCCTGAGTGGCAGGGGTAGGGGCCACAGAGAGGATACTACGGAAGGGATCGCTATCAAGGGGGGCAAGATCAATTCCACCCCCGGGGCTGGAGGCAGGCCTAGAGGCCCCGGCTCCCCGATCAAGAGGAGGCTATGGCCATAGCCTTGGGGGGGGGAGGAGGAGAATAGTAAGGAGAAGGAGGAGAGAAGTCAGGGTGGGTTGCCCTATTGCGAATTCCATCAGGAGGAGGGGCACGTCACAGCCACGTGCCATGAGTTCCTGGAGATGAGAGGGAATAGAGAGCAACAGCAGCAGCAGTAGGGGCGACAAGAAGTGAGGATTGAGGAGGTCCTGACCCGGGCAGAGGAGAATCGTTGCGAAGACTGGGTGGATGTGGGAACCCGAGGAGGGATCAGAGTGATCCACGGAGGGGTAGGGGTCGAGGCTTCCCACAAGGCGAGCCTCCACACCATGTACCGTCGGAGCATTGCCTCCACATCCCAGACTCCACCCCCGGAGGAGAGGATCACCTTCTCCGGGAGAGACAAGCCAGATCACGAGGATCCATTCTGTGATGCGCTGGTCATCAAGGCAGCCATCGAGAATTTTACCGTCTCTCGAATCCTCGTCGACAATGGGATCTCCGTCAACGTCGTCTTCAAAAAGTCATTTGACACAATGAAGGTAGAAGCGAAGAGGGTGCTGGCCTCGGACGGACCCTTGTTCGGGTTTTCAGGGGAGAGGAAGGAAGTGGAGGGAGGAGTAGACCTCCATGTCACCCTGGGGGGTCAATCCAGAAATTGCAGATTTGTCATCGTGTACGCCCCCAACAGTTACAGCGCCATCTTCGGGAGGCCCCTTATCAGCGCCTTCCGCTGCGTCCCCTCATCTTTCCACCAATGCTTAAAGTTCAACGTTGAGGGGATTCAGGTCCGGGTCAGGGGGGACCCAAAGGTGGCGCGGGAGTGCTATGTCACTGCGGTGAACGCCATCTCTTGGCAAGAGGGTGCCGAGAAGATGGGGTGGAGGATGGAGGAAGCTGAGCAAGAAGAAATAAGGGAGGAGCTAGAGATGGAGAGCTGTGCTGAGGAGGCGGCAGGAGGAGACCTGGAGGAGGTGGCCGAAGTGATGACCGAGGGAGAAGAGGTGGAGGTGGAGATCCCGGTCTTGGAAGAGAGGGATGCTGAAGGATGGGGAGGGCAGTCCAGGCTAGAGGCTGTGGAAGAGGTGGTGGAGTTAGAAGTGCTCAGCCGTGGAGGAAGGGTGGAGAAGGTCCGCATCAGCGGAGGGCTGACCCCGGAAGACCCAGACATGATGCTGGAGTGCATCCAGAAGAACGTGGATATCTTCGCTTGGAACGCCTCGGAGATGCCGGGGGTTGACGCTGATGTGGCCTGTCACCGCCTCAACCTGGACCCGAGAACACGCCCCATTCAACAGAAGAAGAGGTCCACTGCGGACAAGCTGGTAGAGCCCATCAGAGAGGAGGTGGAAAAGCTCCTCAAGGCCGGCTTCGTGTCTGAGATCCAATACCCCGGCTGTGTCTCCAATGTGGTCATGGTCAAAAAGGGAGACGGCCGATGGAGGATGTGTATCGACTTTTCTTTACTTAATAAAGCTTGTCCTAAGGACTGTTATGTTGGGTTTCTCTATGGGGTTGGCACAACGCTTGTGCACGCAGCGGAAAAAATAAACATCAAGAAAAATCCAAAGAGATGTGGATCGGGCTATGAACGTTGAATCAAGAAGTTGGCAAAATAAGGCAAAAATTACCTCGGTGGCGTTGAGTCACAACCCAACGGAGATGCTCCAAACTTTATCTGCTTGCTAGTGGCGAGTTCTACGTGGAATAGTGTCCACGTTTCTGCAGAAGTCCACACGAGCGGGAGAACACCGATCTATCCGTCGCACGGATTATCGGGAAGGAGAAGACCGCACCTCGGCTATTCCACGGACTGCTAGGTCCGTGCCAGGAAGAGCAGCACCAGCGACAGTCGCTGGAGAAGAGGTGGTCGACGGAGCAAACACGGCGGCGGCGGAACTCTTCCGTCGGCGGCGGGGATCGGGATCGACGCAGCGAAAGGCGGAACGGCTTCCGTCGGGTTCGATTCGCTACAGGAGAAAATCGCGAGCGCGTATATATTCCCGAAAACCCTAAGTGTCCTATTTATACCAAAGGTATAAATAAACCCAGGAAAATCGCTATCCGCAGACCACCCGAAAATAGGGTTCAGAATCGGCGAGTATCAATCGGTGAGAATCGGCGACAATCGGCGAGAATCACTGAGCAGGTTCGGCGAGAATCAGTCGACGAGTATCATACAGGATCGGCGAGAATCAGAGTACAATACTCGACGATTCTCGCCGATCGTCGAGCCGCGCTCGACGATACACAACGATACTCGATGATCGTCGAGCCGCGGTCGACGACAATTGTCGAGGTAGTCGATCGCCGAGAATCAACAATTGATTCTCGACGATTCGCGACGATTCTCGTCGATCGGCGAGAATCAGAGAGATGATTCTCGCCGATCGGCGGGAATCAGAAGACGATTCTCGACTAATGTCATCGACCCTCGGACGACAATCCCAACCAGCCCTTCAAGGCAACATTTGCCCAACCCGATGATCCTATAAGGCAACACTTTGCCCATAACCCTATTCAGGTCGGTGATTGGTAACCTTTACCAACATAGTCAGTCAACCAACTTCTCCACATCTCTTATGTGCGACCCTGCAGGCTCATATCGCGTTGGCAGTGAGATTACATGTTTGATCACTTCCAGATCATCATGGTGACTCCAACAGACTCCCACTTGATCTTGAAAGTATCAAAGCAAAAACCTCACAAATAATGAGCGGCATCTAGCAATGCATCATTGCTCCCCAAGTAATAAGAGTTTATAACTCATAAGCCTTTATGACCAATGTATCAGCGTTGTCTTTGTCCCTTTGTCCCTTACATCCAGAAAGAACTAGAGGCATGGACCGTGTCACCCTCGTAATAGCTCAATCCAAGTTTCTTGATCCAGGACGGACTTCCAGAGAATGGTGAGTCCAATATCACATATTGACTCAACCAAGCATGGCCATGCATTTCTCAGTTCAGTTTCATCAAGGGGCCCATGGATGCAACTCCTGTCATACAGGAGGACAAATCCCATATCTGCTCACACACAAACACCCAAATGATTCGTAACATGCCCAACAACCACCCTTATCATCAACCTTTCTCAAGGAAGACTTTAGATGGCATCAAAGCACGCTCTTCCTCACTTGATGAATGCTGTGACTTCAGGTCAAAGGATCACAACACCATTGTCAATTGAGACCTAATCGTGACACGATTGGATGACAATCCACAGAGTAGTCTCAGGTTGGGTCTGTCCAGTACAACTTGTTCACTAACAAGTACCCACGTGATGACTTGATATCACAATATCATGACCTGTGAGAACCAGTCATCAGTCAACACACGTGCTAGTCTTCATGTACCATCATCACCCTTAGCTTCTATGATGATACTCGACCAGGGACCTTTAAGAATGAAGCTTCAAATAAATCATGGGCTCTCACATTCAAGTCACGTACTTGATGTCCCATGGAAGCGAACATTCTAAGGGTATCTATTATGTTAACATTTAACTATCATATATAGAAAAATTCATAATAAAAGAATTTGCCATTAATTATAAAAGAAAAACTAGGTACACAGTTCATCATATGAACAAACAGCCAACAAAATACAAGATTACATGCAACCCACAAGATTCTCGCTAGAGTTGATCATTTAGGTATCGTATACCCATCGATCTAGTATGACCATCATGCTTTCTCTGCGCGAGAGGCTTTGTCAGCGGATCCACAATATTTTCCTCAGTCGGCACTCTACAAATGTTTACATCTCCTCGTTTGACAATCTCACGAATAAGATGAAAATGTCGGAGTATGTGCTTGGAGCGCTGATGAGATCTAGGTTCCTTAGATTGTGCAATTGCACCATTGTTATCATAGTAGAGAACTACGGGACCAACAATGCTAGGAACTACATCAAGCTCGCCGATGAATTTCCTAATCCATACAGCCTCCTTCGCCGCATTAGCTGCTGCGATATACTCGGCCTCTGTTGTAGAATCAGCAACTGTCTCTTGCTTGGAACTCTTCCAGCTCACAGCTCCTCCATTCAGGCAAAAAACAAAACCTGACTGAGACTTGGAGTCGTCTCGATCAGTTTGGAAGCTAGCATCCGTGTAACCACTTACAACGAGCTCTTCCTCTCCACCATACACCAAGAACACGTCCTTAGTCCTTCTCAAGTACTTCAGGATATTCTTGACTGCAATCCAGTGACACTCACCGGGGTCTGACTGATACCTGCTAGTCATGCTCAAAGCAAAGGAGACATCGGGTCGAGTACATAACATCGCGTACATGATTGACCCAATTGCCGAAGCATATGGAATCAACTTCATGCGGTCCTTGTCTTCACAAGACTTTGGACACTGGTCCTTAGAGAGATTCACACCATGAGACATGGGCAAAAATCCTTTCTTGGACTCAAGCATGTTGAACCGCTTCAACACCTTTTCGATGTACGTACTCTGGGTCAAACCCAGCAACTTCTTCGATCTATCTCTATAGATCTTTATACCGAGTATATAAGTCGCTTCACCCAAATCCTTCATTGAAAAGCAGGTCCCTAGGTTGTTCTTAACAACTTTCAGGGTAGGAATGTCGTTCCCGATCAACAGTATGTCATCTACATACAATATCAGGAAGACAACAATGCTCCCACTGATTCGCTTGTAAACACAAGGCTCATCTTCATTCTTGATGAAACCAAACTCTTTGATTTTCTCATCAAAACGAAGATTCCAACTTCGAGAGGCCTGTTTCAGTCCATAAATGGACTTATTCAGCTTGCATATTTTAGTGGCTTCATCTGGGGATACAAAACCCTCGGGTTGTGTCATATACACTTCCTCAAGGAGATTTCCATTAAGGAAAGCCGTTTTGACATTCATCTGCCAGATCTCGTAGTCATAATACGCAGCAATAACAAGCAATATCCTAATGGACTTTACCATGGCAACAGGGGAAAAGGTCTCATCATAGTCAATACCATGAATTTGCTTGAAACCCTTAGCCACCAGTCGCCCTTTGAATGTCCGTACATTCCCATCCATGTCGGTCTTCTTCTTGAAGACCCACTTGCACCCTATGGGTCGTACCCCTTCAGGTGGTTCCACCAAGTTCCAAACTTGGTTTGCATACATGGAGTCCATTTCAGATTTCATAGCCTCAAGCCATTTGTCGGAGTCCGGTCCATTCATAGCCTCTTGGTAGGTTGCTGGTTCATCATCATGATCCATGAGCAACACATTACCTATTTGAGACACGAGAAATCCATATCTCTCAGGTTCAAATCTCGGTCTACCAGATCTACGTAGGACTTGTGTTCCCTGAGCAGGTTCTCTAGCTACAACATCTTGTAGTCCTGTCTCAGAATCCAATTCCGGTTCATTCACTACATGTGGTTCTTGAACTTCCTCAAGCTCTACCTTTTCAGTCTTTCTTGATAAGAACTCTTTCTCCAAGAAGACACCAGTCCTTGCGACAAACACTTTGCCCTCAGACGGTAGGTAAAAGTAATACCCTTTCGTTTCCTTAGGATATCCCACCAGATAACATTTATCCGATTTGGGTTCCAGCTTGTCAGGCATTTGACGTCTCACGTATGCCTCACAGCCCCAAATTTTAATGAACGACATACTAGGACGCTTCTCAGTCCATATCTCATATGGTGTCTTCAGAACCGTTTTAGTTGGAGCGCGATTCAATGTCATTGCAGCAGTCTCTAAAGCAAAACCCCAAAAGGAAACAGGCAAGTCTGCATGACTCATCATCGAACGTACCATGTCTAACAGAGTACGATTTCTCCTCTCAGACACACCATTATGTTGTGGTGTTCTAGGTGGAGTGAGCTGTGATACAATACCACACTCTTTCAGATGATCACGGAACTCATGACTCAGGTATTCGCCACCTCGATCAGATCGGAGTGCTTTAAACCTTTTACCCAACTAGTTTTCTACTTCATTCTTGAACTCTTTGAACTTTTCAAAGGTCTCGGATTTGCACTTCATAAGATACACATATCCGTATCTACTGAAATCATCAGTAAATGTAACAAAGTAGAAATACCCTCCTCTAGCCATGGAACTCATGGGTCCGCATACATCACTATGTACAACACCCAAGAGATCCTCAGCCCTCTCAGTATAACCAGTGAAAGGAGCTTTAGTCATCTTGCCTAACAAACAAGATTCGCATCGCTCAAATGATTCATAATCAAATGAGTCCAAAAGTCCATCTCTATGGAGCTTGGATATGCGCTTCTCGTTGATATGGCCCAAACGACAATGCCAGAGAAAAGTAGGGTTCGAATCATTTGTTCTTAGTCTTTTATTGTTTTCTATATTACAGATCAGATGGTCCAAGTTCAAAACGTAAAGACCATTAAACAATTGGGCTACAGCATAACAAACATCATTCTTAAATATAAAACAACAATTGTTCTTAATTATAAAAGAAAATCCAATCATGTCCAAACATGAAATAGATATAATGTTTCTAGTTATCACCGGAACAAAATAACAGTTATCTAGTTCTATTACGAGCCCACTGGGCAAAGAAAGACGGTAAACTCCTACGGCTACAGCAGCAACTCTTGCTCCATTGCCGACGCGGAGGTCCACCTCCCCTTTACTCAGCAATCTTCTCCTTCCCAGTTCCTGCACATTTGTACAAATGCGAGAACCACATCCGGTATCCAATACCCAAGATGAAGGAGCAGAAAGGTTTATCTCTATAACGTAAACATTAGAAGCGGAAGTCATACCTCCCCTCAATTTCTGCAGACCCTCAATGTATGAAGGACAGTTCCTCCTCCAATGACCAGCCTTGCCACAGTGGTGGAATTTCCCTTCCTTCACCGTGCTCTTCTTTTTCATCAGTGCTGAAGACTTGGGCTCAAGATATGACTTAGGTCCTACCTTCGTCTTCTTGGAGCCCTTGGCTTTGCCCTTGCCCTTATGCACCATCAGTATGGGGCTGGCAGGCTTGGCCTTCTTCATGTTGATTTCGGCAGTTCTCAACATGCCTAGGAGTTCGGGCAGTGTCTTGTCTATCTCATTCATGTTGTAGTTCAAGACAAACTGCTCATAACTGTCCGGCAACGATTGCAGGATCAGATCCGTGGCCAACTCTTGACCAAGAGGAAAACCCAGCCTTTCAAGGTTCTCTATATACCCAATCATCTTGAGTACGTGAGTCCCTACTGAGTCTCGAACTCCTATCTTGCACTGAAACAATGCTTTCGTGATGTCGAACCTCTCTTGACGAGCCTGCCCTTGAAACATTTTCTTGAGATGCTCGTCAATCTCCTTGCACCCCATGTTCTCATGTTGCTTCTGAAGCTCAGAGTTCATGGTGGCAAGCATAAGGCACTCGACATCCAAAGCATCGTCAGTATACTTCTTATAAGTATCTTTCTCAGCACGGGAAGAGTTCCCGGTTGGCACCTCGGGGGCTTCTTCATCCAAGACATAGAGCTTTCGCTCTTGCCTGAGAACAATTCTCAGGTTCCTATACCAGTCCATATAATTTGTCCCACTGAGCTTATCCTTCTCAAGGATTGCTCTCAGAGACAACGTGGAGTGCGCAATGCTTGCCATGGAATTCTACAAGAATTTATGCAGAATAAAATCAGTACCTAAATTTCAATTACAATTTATTCTAATTAGGACTTCAATTAAAATACTCCCACTATTTTATTCGAAATGATAGCCCTCACTAACAATTCGGAGAGTTCATGCGAGCTACTCTCTTAGTGGACAAGATCCGTATTTCACCAACACTATGAGTCCGCTTTGGCGTTCCTCTCACGATGCGGTTATTTAGGTAGGCAACGCTTGCCAATTGCATCCTCATGCAATTCTTGTATGGTTGGTGAATAACTCCTTATTCGCATCCATCATATGGTGCATGCCAACCCTATGCCTCTAGGCACTCAACCTTTGAGGTCACCTAGTTAAGCTGGACCCGATGTCGACAGTGGGATATCACAATTATCCGCTCGCACCCTTACCAAGATAGATTAATGCACCTTGCTTTGGCAAGCCCACACTTCATCGATCGAGGCAGGAAGAGTGTCATCTATCAGAAGACATCCGAACACTTAATATTTGATGAAGGGATTTCAAATATAGGTTAACAATTAACCATGATCAACATTTGATCGACGTGCACATCCAAAGAAAAACAATTCTTCTAAAACCACATGCATCCCTTATGTGCACATCCTGACACCATCAACATTTGATAGAAGGAAGGGCTAAATCTGAACATCCGGAAATTTCCAAATCCTCAGATTTACATGCATTGGACAAAGGCAAAGACAGCTCAACTTAAAGCAGTAGACAAGCTCATCTCTCTTTGTTGGATTCAAAATCCAAAACAAAATCGAGGGATGGTTACTGCTAAGAAGATCACAATTTCTAACACTTAGAAATCCACCGAAATTCCAATCGTTCTTGGCGAGGTACCAAGACTAAATCTAGACATTTAGAACACTTCTAAATCTCTACATTTACACGCACTGGAATAACAAACTTCCAAAACAACGATCATGGCCGAAACCTCCCTCTGATACCACTGTTGGGTTTCTCTATGGGGTTGGCACAACGCTTGTGCACGCAGCGGAAAAAATAAACATCAAGAAAAACCCAAAGAGATGTGGATCGGGCTATGAACGTTGAATCAAGAAGTTGGCAAAACAAGGCAAAAATTACCTCGGTGGCGTTGAGTCACAACCCAACGGAGATGCTCCAAACTTTATCTGCTTGCTAGTGGCGAGTTCTACGTGGAATAGTGTCCACGTTTCTGCAGAAGTCCACACGAGCGGGAGAACACCGATCTATCCGTCGCACGGATTATCGGGAAGGAGAAGACTGCACCTCGGCTATTCCACGGACTGCTAGGTCCGCGCCAGGAAGAGCAGCACCAGCGACAGTCGCTGGAGAAGAGGCGGTCGACGGAGCAAACACGGCGGCGGCGGAACTCTTCCGTCGGCGGCGGGGATCGGGATCGACGCAGCGAAAGGCGGAACGACTTCCGTCGGGTTCGATTCGCTACAGGAGAAAATCGCGAGCGCGTATATATTCCCGAAAACCCTAAGTGTCCTATTTATACCAAAGGTATAAAAAAACCCAGGAAAATCGCTATCCGCAGACCACCCGAAAATAGGGTTCAGAATCGACGAGTATCAATCGGTGAGAATCGGCGACAATCGGCGAGAATCACTGAGCAGGTTCGGCGAGAATCAGTCGACGAGTATCATACAGGATCGGCGAGAATCAGAGTACAATACTCGACGATTCTCGCCGATCGTTGAGCCGCGCTCGACGATACACAACGATACTCGACGATCATCGAGCCGCGGTCGACGACAATTGTCGAGGTAGTCGATCGTCGAGAATCAACAATTGATTCTCGACGATTCGCGACGATTCTCGTCGATCGGCGAGAATCAGAGAGACGATTCTCGCCGATCGGCGGGAATCAGAAGACGATTCTCAACTAATGTCATCGACCCTCGGACGACAATCCCAACCAGCCCTTCAAGGCAACATTTGCCCAACCCGATGGTCCTATAAGGCAACACTTTGCCCATAACCCTATTCGGGTCGGTGATTGGTAACCTTTACCAACACAGTCAGTCAACCAACTTCTCCACATCTCTTATGTGCGACCCTGCAGGCTCATATCGCGTTGGCAGTGAGATTACATGTTTGATCACTTCCAGATCATCATGGTGACTCCAACATGTTATCCTTTGTCTCGGATCGACGCGCTGGTTGACTCAGCCGTCGGCTTTTCTGTAATGAGTTTTCTAGATGCTTTTTCAGGTTATCATCAAATCATGATGCACCCCCCGGACATCAAGGATGTCTCGTTCATCACGGGGGATGGATGCTACTGTTACAAGATGATGCCCTTCGGGCTAAAAAATGCAGGGGCGACCTACCAGAAGATGATGCACAGGGTCTTCAAGGAGCAAAAGGGGAGGAATTTGGAGGTGTACGTGGATGACCTCATGATCAAAAGTCGGGATGTGGACTCCCACCTCCAGGACCTAGAGGAGACCTTCGCCACCCTGCGCAAGTACAAGATGCGGTTGAATCCCCTAAAATGTGTCTTCGGGGCCAGCAGGGGAAAGTTCTTGGGGCACCTCCTCACCCCTGTGGTGGTCGAGCCGAATCCAGACAAGGTCAAGGCTATCTTTGAGTTGGGGGCGCCGCGGAATACTAAGGAGGTCCAACGGCTGACGGGGAAGCTAACAGGGTTGATTAGGTTCCTCTCCCGGGAAGGGGAGAAGTGCTCCCCCTTCTTCAAAACACTGAGAGGTGGTCGAAAGTTCGAATGGACCCAGGAGTGCGAGGAGGCATTCCGGGCCCTCAAGATGCAGTTGACTCGGGCTCCACTGCTCCAAGGGCCGAAGGAGGGGGAAGACCAGTTTCTATATCTCGGGCTTGGGACAGAGGCCTTGAGCTCTGTCCTAGTTTGTGAAGAGGGGAATAAGCAGCTCCCTATTTATTACGTAAGCAGGGTCCTGAGGAAGGTCGAGCTCCGGTACCCGATTTTGGAGAAGCTGGCTTTCGCCCTGATCATCTCAGCCCGGAGGCTGCGACCCTACTTCCAGGCACACTCGATCTGAGTAGTGACTGACCATCCCCTTCGCAACATCTTTGAGGGGGTGGAGCATTCAGGCAGGCTGGCCAAGTGGTCGGTAGAGTTGAGTGAGTTTGACGTTTCCTTTGTCCCCCGCCTCTCGATCAAAGCTCAAGCAATGGCCGACTTCCTGGCTGATTATGTGATTGAGGTGGCGGAGGAAGAGCTCACCCGTCCGACCCCTTGGAAGGTAAAGGTAGACGGCGCCTCGGGGAGGCATTCCCTAGGAGTGGGGGTGAACCTGGAGAGCCCTCAGGGGACTAGAATTGAGCAGACAGTGGTGGTGCACTTCCCCATTACGAATAATCAGGCCGAGTATGAGGTCGTGATAGCAGGGCTGCGCCTGGCCAGGGAATTGGGGGTGTTGGACGTGGAGGTCCTCACCGACTCCATGGTGGTAGCTTCCCAGATCAACGGGGAGTTTGAGGCAAGGGATCCTACCCTGCGATTGTACCTAGCCAAAGTGAAGGGGGTCATAGGCACTTTCCAAACCTTCTCCATCCGACATGTGCCCAGGGAAGAAAACGAACAGGTCGACCAACTAGCCAAGCATGGCCCCTGGGTGGGGGGTACCATCACCAACCTATTCCTCCCCTCCATCGAAGAGGGAGAGCTCATGGAGATTGATCAACAAACTTCATGGATGGACCTAGTGGTAACTTTCCTCTCCACGGGAGAGTATCCGGAGGGGGCAGATAAGAAGAAGCTAAGACACAAGTCAGCATACTACCTCCTCCAGGACGGGCAGCTGTATAGGAAGACACTCTCGGGGATGTTGGCTTGTTGCGTGGCCGAAGAGGAGGTGCAAAGAATCTTGGAGGAAGTCCACTCCGGAGAGTGTGGGAGCCACTCCGGGAGTCGGACCCTGGAAGGAAGAATCGTCAGGCAAGGGTACTTTTGGCCCACGCTGGGCCATGATGCAACAGAGTTCACGAGAAGGTGCCATAAGTGCCAGTTGTTTGCCCCCTCCAGCTACAGCCGGCTCAGCGGCTCAAAAGCATCACGGCCCCCTGGCCCTTCGCAATTTGGGGAATGGATCTAGTTGGGCCATTCCCCCATGCCAGTGGGCAGAGGAGGTTCCTCCTAGTAATGATCGACTACTTCTCCAAGTGGTTGGAGGTGAAAGCGCTAGCCAAGGTAACCTCCTAGGTTATTAGGAACTTTGTTTGGGGGGGAGATTATCTGCCGCCATGGGTTGCCCCAAGCCATCGTCATGGATAACGGGCCCTAGTTCGCCAGCGCGGAGTTCACCAGTTTTTGTGAGCAGCTGGGAATCAACCTCAGGTTCGCCTCGGTTCATCACCCCAGGAGCAACGGACAGGTGGAAGCTGCGAACAAGATCATCGTCAACCTCCTCAAAAAGAAAGTGGAGAATTTGAGGGGGAGATGGGTGGAGCAGCTCCCCGCGGTCCTATGGGAGCTAAGAACCACCCCTAACACAGCTACCGGAGAGACTCCCTTCAAACTCTCTCATGGGTGCGAAGCAGTGCTCCCCGTGGAATTTGAAGTCCAAACACCTTGAGTTGTTGCGGCCAAGGAAGGTAGGGAAGAATGGCGGGCCGAGAAGGAGGAAGAGCTGAGGCTCTCCCTTGACATGGTGGAAGAGCTGAGGGACTTTTCCACCATCCGACAGGAAGAGGTGAAAAGGAGAATGGAAAAGTATTTTGACAAGCATGTCAGGGTCAAACAGTTCACGGAAGGGGACTTGGTGCTGAAGAAGGTGGATGCAGCAGGGAGGTCGGCGTCCGTAGGGAAGCTCAACCCCAGCTGGGAGGGACCATTTATTGTAAAAGAGGCTTTAAAATCGAGAGGTTATCGACTCCAAAATGTAGAGGGCGAGACCCTGAGTCTCACCTGGAGTGGTGACGACTTAAAACGTTTTTCCCCTGAAGCATGTAAGTGATACCTTGATGATAATAAAATTCTTTAACACTTCAGGTACTGTCACAGTTAGCCCATATGGAGAAATGAAATGTGTTTGGACCCCGAGCAGATCCCGCTGTCAGGCTCTCACCTAGCTGGCAGGGAAGGAAGTCACTCAGTATCATCCTTAGCCTCGAGCAGATCCCGCTGTCGGGCTCTCACCTAGCTGACAGGGCTGGAAGTCACTCGATGGTATTGATAGTGGACCCCGAGCAGATCCCGATGTCAGGCTCTCACCTAGCTGGCAGGGCAGGAAGTCACTCGGTGTCATCCTTGGCCTCGAGCAGATCCCGATGTCAGGCTCTCACCTAGCTGACAGGGCTGGAAGTCACTTGATGGTGTTGATAATGAACCACAAGCAGATCCCGCTGTCAGGCTCTCACCTAGCTGGCAGGGCAGGAAGTCACTCAATGTCATCCTTGGCCTCGAGCAGATCCCACTGTCAGGCTCTCACCTAGCAGACAGGGCTGGAAGTCACTCGATGGTATTGATAGTGGACCCCGAGCAGATCCCGCTGTCAGGCTATCACCTAGCTGGCAGGGCAGGAAGTCACTCAGTGTCATCCTTGGCCTCGAGCATATTCCGCTGTCAGGCTTTCACCTAGCTGACAGGGCTGGAAGTCACTCTATGGTGTTGATAATGGACCCCTAGCAGATCCCGCTGTCAGGCTCTCACCTAGCTGGCAGGGCAGGAAGTCACTCGGTGTCATCCTTGGCCTCGAGCAGATCCTGCTGTCAGGCTCTCACCTAGCTGACAGGGCTGGAAGTCACTCGATGGTATTGATAGTGGACCCCGAGCAGATCCCGTTGTCAGGCTCTCACCTATCTGGCAGGGCAGGAAGTCACTCGGTGTCATCCTTGGCCTCGAGCAGATCCCGCTGTCAGGCTCTCACCTAGCTGACAGGGCTGGAAGTCACTCGATGGTGTTGATAATGGACCCCGAGCAGATCCCGCTGTCAGGCTCTCACCTAGCTGGCAGGTCAGGAAGTCACTCTGTGTCATCCTTGGCCTCGAGCAGATCCCGCTGTCAGGCTCTCACCTAGCTGACAGGGCTGGAAGTCACTCGATGGTGTTGATAATGGACCCTGAGCAGATCCCGTTGTCAGGCTCTCACCTAGCTGGCAGGGTAGGAAGTCACTCAGTGTCATCCTTGGCCTCGAGCAGATCCCGCTGTCAGGCTCTCACCTAGCTGACAGGGCTGGAAGTCACTAGATGGTGTTGATAGTGGACCCCGAGTAGATCCTGCTGTTAGACTCTCACCTAGCTGGCAGGGCAGGAAGTCACTCGGTATCATCCTTGGCCTCGAGCAGATCCCGCTGTCAGGCTCTCACCTAGCTGACAGGGCTGGAAGTCACTCGACGGTATCGGCTTTGGAATTGTCAGGCAAAGATCAAGCATTTTCGAATGCCAAGGGATAAGGGGAAAAAGGTTCTGTGTAGGCGAGCTTGGACTCGCTTAACCCAGCTCGGCATTAGCAAGGGGGGAAGATGCTCTGCACAGGCGAGTTTGGACTCGCCAACCCCAGCTCGGCATCAGCGAAAGAGGTGACGAGCCCGGGCCTCGCTGAAGAAAGGCGAGCCAGGCAGGGGCACTTCACCCCTTCGCCTGTTTTACTTAGAAGATTTTTTTCTTCTTTCTGAGCTCAACACTGGATGGCTCGCGGGCGAGTTGAGGTGACGTGACAAGGGCGGAGAGCATCCCGCTCCTGAATCGCCTGAAGATCGGCAAGCACTCAAAACGTACCCACTCGCGGGCGCGTACTAATGGTTATCCTATTCGCGGAACCTATCTATGCGAGGTCGCCTGGGGAAGCACTCGCGGATATACAGCACGACAAACAAAGTACAAACAAAAAGAAGATGAGAAAAGTGGCACGGGTATGATCAAAAATCTTTCATTCATTAAATAAAAGCGTTTACAGAATATTTACAGGGGCTCGCCTCGGCGAGTAGACAAAAAGAGAAAGAGAGAAAAGATGTGCAAGTTCAGGCCTCGCCACCCCCCCCCCCCCCGCTGGACTGGTCCCCTTCACCCGACTAATCCGGGAAGCTCTTCCCGAACATCGCGTCCAAGCTATCTTCCTTCTCACTGGGTGGCATTGCCGAGAACAGGCTCGGCATCAGGTCTCGGGCCGAGATCCCCTCGCATCCCTCCACCAGCACCCCCGAGTCCTTCATCACTTGGAGAGTGCACTCGGAAGCTTGGATGGAGTTGATCCGCAGCCTCTCGGCGAGGTCGGCCTCGCCAAAGATCCGCGGGCTCTTGTAGGGGAGGGTAGGGTCGATGTCGTGGGGCGGGAAGAAGATCTCCGCCTGGCGGCGGACCTCGCAGAGGATGTGCTGATTCTCCTCCTTCAGCTTCGTGTTCGCGCCCTCCAGCTCGGCAAGGCGGGCGCGCAGCTGGCTGATCTCCTCCCCCTGCTCGGCATTGCGAGCCTGAAGCTCCCCTGCGGCCTTGGCGTCCTGATAAAGAGAAAATTCAGTTTAGTTTCAGCGCAGAATGTTCTAAGTGAAAAAGAAGAGTAGTGCTGGACACTTACCAGCCCGCCGACGGCTTGGGCGAGTAGACCCTCCACGATGCCGAGCCGCCCCGCTTGATCAGTGACCTTATCCTTGGCGACGTCGCGAGCTTGCTCAGCTTTTTGGAGTTGGTTTCTGAGGGCAAAGCTGCGGCGGGTCAGCATGTGGTGCAGCTCCATGGTCCGCATGTGGGCCTGCAGACCCTCGTGGTCGAGCTGTCGGAGGGTCATGTTCTTGTAGGCCTCGGCATCCTCGCGGCCATATAGGCCGAAGCCGAGGGCATAGGCATGGCCGGTGGCGGGCTCGCGGTCATGCCAGGACGGGTGCAAAGTGGAGATGGAGACCCGGTGGGCCAGCTCATCCCACTGAAGCATGGGCTCGCCCGCCGAGTCCTTCCACCGTCCACCGAAGTTAAAGAGGGGATGTTGCTTCGGCGGCAAGCGCTCGCGGGCCGCCCTTTTCGCCGATGGAGGAGGGGAGATCGTCGCCGTGGAAGAGGGTCCCTCGCCACCTTTCCGGCCCTTGCTGGTAATCTCCTTCAGCGGGCTCTCCGGCGACGCGTTGAGAGGGGTCTCCGACGAGCTGATGTACTTGGGGCTGGATTGATGTTGTTGTTGTTGCCCCCGCGGAGGCAGCATGGCTCTCCTCATCTTCTTTGGCAGCCGCTTACGGTGTGGCGGGTTCGACCCCGCGTCCTCAGGACGCCTCTTGCTAGAAGAGGGTTGGGAGAGGGCCGCCTCATCTCGGCAGGCCGCCGCCGCCGCCCTCCCGCGAGCGAGAGGGTCAGTATGAAGCCCCGAATCCGCGAACGGCGGGTTCACGAGGATTATCTGCTCCCCTGCAAGGAAATACTTGGAAAAAATTAGAAGAGGTTCAGCAGCAGTATAACGAACTCGGCAAATTGGATGAGCTCGGTAATATGAGGAGAGAACAATACCTTCGCCGGGGAGGATAGGGGGAAGCGCGTCGAGGCCCCTCCGCAGGAAGGCGACCTCGAAGTCTTTGTGGAGGAAGTACTTGTGGAGCTCGGCATCGTTGTCGGACACGGCCGGCGGGCGGTATTCCTCCTCGCCCTTCTGCTGGGGTGAGTAGGGGATGTTGCCGCGATCACCCTTGATGAAGGCGATCTTGGTCATCCAAATATGGTGTTTGTTCACGATCTCGCGAACCTTGATCAGCGAGTCGCCGAAGTAGGCGACCCCATCCGGAGTCGCCTTGTAGGAGAAGAGCTTCCTGAACACTGTCAGGTTGAACTCGATCCTCTCCTGCCTGAGGTAGCTCACGAACGCCACCATCATCGCGACGGTGTTGGAGTTTAACTGCGCGAGGACTGCGCCATAGTACTTCAGGATTTGTCGGATCTTCGGCCAGAGGGGGAGGCGTAACCCCACCTCAAAATGCGAGATGGGGAAGGCGAGCTCATCCTCATAGAAAGTGTTGATGGCCTCCCCCTGCCTCGGCCTGCGTGCCTCGAAGCCCGGCGGCACACGCTCCGCCACAAACTCTGCGAGCTCCTCCTCGCTGGTGTGCCCCTCAAAAAAGCAATAATCAGTAAAGTGTTGCGCGCACTTGGAGCGGCCTTCAGTATCGGGATTGGTCTTGCCCATGTTCGTAGAGGAAAAAGCAGAGCGCGAGCAGAGATATGGAAAAGCGGAGAAAGAGAAGGAAAGGAAGCAATAAAGGCACAGTACAGGGTTGGTGAGGGGGGGGGGGTATTTATAAAAAAGGAAATCTGGGGTCAGGCTATCCCATCGGCTCAGCTCGCCAATTCAGCTCGCCACCCCAACTCGCCAACCCAGCCAGCCGACTTCCGGCGCATCCCAACCAAGGCTAAGTCAAACATTGCAGTATATTATGTAAATAGCACATGCCCAGGAATATTCTAAAAACTACTTATTACAGATTATTACGGATCAAGTTCAGGAATAAATGGGCAGGGCGCGCGAGCAGGGGGAACGCCAGGATGCGAGTACCGGCCGGCTCGCCATAGGAGCCGCCCACTTACCTACCCCGGCCTCGCGACCCCCGCCCCCAGGCTGTCGCGCGCGGAGCACCACGCGGATCCTTCCCGAATTCCTCTACGCCACCGAGAGGCCATCGTCTATCGCGTCTAGGAGCCGGGAGGGGGACATCAGCTCGCCAGCCTGACCGCTTCGCACCTCGTCGGCGAGACGCGCGTAGTCGCGTTGAAGCGTCTCATTGACCCCCTGCACCTCGCGCAGCCCGCACACCAGCTTCTTGAGGAGCTTGACCTCCCTCCTCGCCAGCTCGCCTTGATCCACCTAAGGACCCAGGTAAGAGTCCAGCGAGCTTGGGGAGGGGAGGGGAGAGTAGTGGGCTGCCCGCGAAGATTCCTCGACAGCGGATTGGCTGGGGAGAGCTGTGAAGACAAGCATCAGTAAGAAGAGAAATGCAGGAAAAACTCATGGGGCAAGAATCCAGGCAAGACTGACCTGACGAGCTCGGCGGCTCGAAGGAGATGCGGGGAGGGATGAACCTCAGATCCTTCCCGCGACCTGGGCCGCGAGCCCCCGGCGAGAGGAGCTCGAATCCCGGGGTGGGGATGGTTCCCAGACCTGCCCCCGCAGCCACGTCAGTTCGCCGAGGAGAGGGGGCACGCATCGGCGAGTCCGGCCTCCGCGAGCTCACCGGCAAGATCCCAAAGAGAAGAGGTGGGTCATGGGGACGGTCATCCGGTGCCATGAACCGCGAGTCTGCGGGAGTCGTCTCTCCTCGCAGTATGGGCTCTCGCGGCCTGGCACCCCCCATGTCGTCAGGTTGACCATCCGGGTCGTCACCGACTACAACAACCTCTCTGTCCTTCTCCAGAATTGTCCGGGTGGAATAACCGGTCTCGCGCTCCAGGGTGGCCCTCAGGTCATGGTAAATGGGCTCGGCCGCCTCGGGGAATGACTTCGACCTCTTGGAGCCGGGCTCGACAAAATCAATCTGAGAAACTTTGGCAGGAACCGCGGTCAGAGCGGCTACGCGAGCCGCAGAAGCCTGGAGAGCTCGGTCTAAGCGTTCTTGAATCTCCTTGGGAAGCGACATCTTGGCAGGGTTAGAGCAAAGGGAATGACAAGAGTCAGGTAGGTGGGCAGGTGCACATATATATAGCCGCAGGTGGACCCCACCCGAAGATTCCTCCGACTCGCCAGCCCGCGCTCGCCGCACACTTGAGGTTGGATGTTTCTTTCCGAGCTTTGCCAAGCTCAAAAAGAGCGGGGATTATGTACAACCCCGTGTCCGACGAGCAAGGTCGCCAGGAACCAGACAGATCGGGCTGAAGGCAGTGGGTGAGCTCGGCAGTAGAAGAGCCGAGCCCGAGCTCGGCATTCATCGGCCAGAGATCGGCGATCGTCGATCAGAGATCGGCATTCGTCGACCAGAGATCAATATTCGCCGACCCCGAGCTCGGCATTCGCCGAGCTAGTCCCAGCTCGCGCCCTTACAACGGAGATCGACAATTGCAGGCGAGCAGGACCTACCGAGGTGACCAAGCTCCCCAGCTCGCCTGGATGAATGAGGTACTTTTTACTGTTTTGCCCCCGCTGGTCTGCCTATAGCCCTTCAAAACAGCGGAGTTTGGCTGTTGGCAGACCCATCCAAGGGTTTTCTGGTAATTTCAGGTCAGTTCTTTTGGTTATTGGCAGTTCAGATTCTAAAAACTATAAATAGGACCCAAGGGGTACCCCAGAAGGCAGGCTTCCTGTGTCTTCCTGCTCCAGTTTTCAAGTGATTTCTGAGGATACCTTAGCTCGGCCTCTGGCTAAGGAGGGGAAGCGCTCTGAGATCTTCCAGATGTGTGGTGGGACCTCCCCGCCGAGCCCTTGGGTCGGTCTTTCCTTATTTTCCTTGTTGTTTTGCTTGCATGAGTAAAGGAGGCGCGATACCACCCCTTCCCCAAGGGCAAACTCTACAGGAGATCGAGAAGTCGGTTTCAACACTCAGCAAGCTTCTTCTCTGCTGAGCAAGCTTCTTCTCTGCCCAGCAAGCTTCTCCTCTGCGTAGCAAGCTTCTCCTCTGCTGAGCAAGCTTCTTCTCTGCTCAACAAGCTTCTTCTCTGCTGAGCAAGCTTCTTCTCTGCTCAACAAGCTTCTCCTCTGCTCAGCAAGCTTCTCCTCTACTCAGCAAGCTTCTCCTCTACTCAGCAAGCTTCTTCTCTGCTCAATAAGCTTCTCCTCTGCTGAGCAAGCTTCTCCTCTGCTCAACAAGCTTCTCCTCTGCTCAGCAAGCTTCTCCTCTGCTCAGCAAGTTTCTCCTCTACTCAGCAAGCTTCTCCTCTGCTCAGCACGCTTCTCCTCTGCTCAACAAGCTTCTCCTCTGCTCATCAGCCTTCTCCGCTGACCAACCGTCTGCTCAATAGCTCATGATCAACCTTCCCAACTATCTCTGCACTCGGATCAACGCCCTTCTCTCCTCTATCCCCGCAACCCTTGAACAAGTGTTTTCTCCAATCTCAAGCACTCAGAAGCTTCCTTCTCTCCTCTATCCCCGCAACCTTCTTCAATCACCTTGCCCGTGAGATCGAACACACCCCGTTAGCTGCTGGTGCCCGCGACAACATGTCCCCTTCCGTTTCCGAGCATCAACAACTGTTTTGATCGTTTTAGTGCGCCGGGATGCGCAAAAATTAGATATTTATCAAACAAACTCTGATTTGACCACAGTCAGTGGTGTTAGATTCGTATAGTCAATACGAAGTCAACGGAGTTCATTCCAGCCAATTTTGATGACAGGTGGTTAATCTGTGGTCAAACCGAGCATTATTGTGCACTAAATAGAGTGCACATACCAATTATGCCACAATACTCAAACTTTGACCCGACCCCCGATGACTTGGACCTAGTTTTACTAGTATAGGGGACCCACCCCATGGTTGACTTTGGTCAAACCATAAATATTCTATTTTTTTGGAATTTTTCAAAAGAAGAACTCCTTCCCCATCTTGGATTGGCTTGGGCCAGACCCCTACCCATCACTTGGTCCTTTTACCACCAGCAAATAGGAGTAGGAATGGGCCTTAGTAGAGGTCCATCAATTCCTTCCCTTCTCCTTTCTTCAATCCCACCACAAACCCAAGCCCACCAAGGCCCTAGCTTTTCCCATCACTGGATGTTGTCACCTGGATGTACCCCTTTCTCCCGATGCTTACCAAGTGTCCAGCCAAGTGGAGGAGAGTAGAAGAGCTCCTGCTCCTATTGAGATTAATCCCACACAGGCCATAAGCTCAACATGGCCCCTTCCCCTGCTATATATAGGCTGCCCATCCCTGGATAAAGGCACAAACTCAGGCAAGCCTAAGCCCACGCCTTCCTGAACCCTAGACCGCCGGAAAACCAAAAACTTTTCAACCGCCTCTGCCACCCTCCCATGGAAGCTCAGCCAGGCCATTCCCGAGCTCCTCCATGACAGATGGAATCTCTTCCCCTCCTACTTCTCCATCTTTCTGATTTGTCGCATGCGTCTCCCGGCGATCGGAGCTCCACCAACGCCACTTGAGCCAAGCTCCAGGTCGGGTGGTGGTCGCGTGATATAAGCCTTTCCTAGTGTCGGTGGTGGCGCTGGGAGGGTGTTACACCACCCGGGGTGTTAATCCTCAATGGTGGAGGGTCGTGGTGCCGCCAAAATTTGTCGATCTGGCGACACCCTAGAAATAGTATTCTCTATATAATTTTCCGCGGCTGCGGTCGGCGGAGCCAGGCCGTCGGGCCAACGCCGGAGGGAAGCCTGACCCCCGACGCGCCAGCCGGGTGTGGTTCCATGGCCAAAAAGCAACCAAATAGGTGGGGCGGCGTGACATCACCGGGAGCAAAGCAGCCATGCCACCCCGTTCTTTAGATGAGAATTTTTAGCAGTGGTCGGCGATGTCGGGCTGCCGGACCACCGCCCAGTTGATCGCCGACCCCCGACGAGCTGACTAGGGGCGGTGCTGACACCTCACTATTATCGGCCAGTAGTGGCAGAAGAATTATCTTCACCACCGGCGAGGCACGACTGTCGTTCGATGTGGTGATGAAGATCCGTGCTCGATCCGATGTGGGGACAGACGGAGAAAAATCATTGTTTTGCTCGATCTCAGCCACACGATCTTTTTAATCTGGCTATTTGCAGACCAATTTTGATAAAAGAAATTTTGGAAATTTTTTGAGAAAAATCTAGGCTCATAAGAAAAAGGTTTTAAACATGAAAGTTGTTACTCTTTATGAGAGCAATCTCCACAAAAAAGTTTAGGAATTTTATGATTTGATTTGATATCTTAAAAGGACTAAAAAAATAATTTGACTGTTTTATAGGCCCAAAAATGTTCGGAAAATTTGAAAAAAAATTCTAAACTCATTTTAGGCTCTCTTTAATGCTGTGTTAAAATTTGTGAACTTTGGGATGAAAATTAATGATTTTCCAAATTCTCAAAGTCTAAAATTGCGCTTTAAAATCAATGCTTTTAAATCGTTCAAAAAAATGAGAATCTGAGCATGCGATCGTGTTTTAATCTGAATGTTGAGTTTAAATGAATAAATATTGAGGCCAGATTAAGTTGATTCAATGATTTTGAAATCTTTTAAAGAAACTAAGCTTGTGTGGGTTTGATGGGAATTTTTGTAAAATCCCCCATCGAGCGCCATGTTTTGATATAACTCTCGAAAATTTTGGGTAAACTTGGATGGTGAAATGCTCAACCTCGTCTCGAGTAAAGAATTTCCCCCACGTTTGGAAATGATTTTTCGATGTTGTATTTCGAGGGAAAAAATGTGCTCTCTAATAAGATGCTCAGATTTGATCCGACACGAGCACATAACTTGATAATTATTCTCGAATAATTAATAAAAATGCAACCTATAATAAGCTTCCTTAATCCGATTAAGCCATGATTGAAAGATGCAACTGAACAATTATCAGATTCTAATAATGGGTGCAACTCAAAAGAAGCTTCATAAAAATAGAAATAGAACTGAACTTGTCACCCATGAACGGAGATGGAACTGAACATGCCTCCTAAGAACGGAAATGGAACTGAAGCCTCATGATTGGAGTGATTGGACTACTAACCTTTTTTTTCTTATTTATCTATTCCAGTCTTGTACTGGTTCAGTTCCCTTTCTTTATTTCAGTTCAGTATTTCCTTTCCAGTACTCCAGTCCCGTACTGGTCCTGGTTATTTTTTTAGTTCAATTCATTTCTTTTAAGTACTAATCCAGTCTTATATTAATCTAGTTCCTTTTAGTACTTACTTTCTGTTCTTTTTGCTCAACACATTCCAGTTTTGCACTGGTCATATTTAAATACAGTATTTCAATTCTGCAGCTTATATTCTCAGCAGCTTTTATTACTGCCCCTATATTTCCTGCAATTTACTGTTTTAATATTTTAATCACAAGTCCTGCTCTGACGAGTAGTTGATTGTTGAGGTTGAGCCTTAGTTGGGGATAATTAAAGTTGAGTCATTCCTCTAGAGTTAGCCCCAAATAAAGTGCTCTCATGCACCATGATGAAAGTAGTGCTGAATGTCGCTTGCCCGAATTATTTTTAAGCATAGTAGGGTAGGCCGCCGCAAACCCAATGAGTGCCAGCTATATTATTATTTTAATAGAATGCTTGTAAATTGCTTACGGTAAATCATGATAGGTCAGTCACTTCCGCATACTGTTCGTACTAATGCGGGAAGGTCGTCAACTAATGGAGATAAGGAGAAGCGTACCACGGGTGACCGATCATTATTTTTCTCCCCATTAGATTTCCTCCACTAGTCGTCCTAAATTCAAAATTATCAGATATCATTTACATCCAAGAGTATACGGGGTTGTACGTTAGAGCCTGGGTAGTGTGGTACGACCACCCCCAGAAGTGGCAAGATTGGTCATTGTCACCGATGACCACATCAATGAGGCCCGCGGGGCTCGCTACCCTACTTGAATAGAAGTAATCCATACTATGTCGACATATGGTGTGTGCTCGAGTTTGAACACCTGCAAAGTGTTGGCGAGTTTGAATTCCTCTGTGGGTGTTTAGTGGACATTCCATGTGTTAGGTTCATAACTTAAATTGCTTCCGCTAGAATGCTCTGAGTTAGGATGCATTCATAGTTGAACTTGGATTTGGAAATAATAAGTAACTCCTTTTCCTGTCCGTGGTATATGGCGTCGGGCCCCGGCCGGACCTTCTGTCATATATTATACGACGGATGTGGGCATTACACGTAGTATAGTTTCAGCTACACTAAGGTCTTTAATACTAAACTCTTTTATTAGTCCTGACTTAACGTTATTAACTTTGCATTGATCAGAACCAAGAATCAACATATCATCCACATACAAGCATATCATAACACCTTTATTTGATTTATGACATATATAAAGACATTTATCAGAGAGATTCGACATGAATCTCATGTTCTTTACACTATAGTCAAACTTCTCATGCCATAATTTTGGTGCTTGTTTTAGTCCGTATAGTGACTTGATTAACTTGCATACCTTATTTTCGTGACCTATTATGAAGCCTTCAGGTTGGTTCATGTGTATCTCTTCGGTCAGATCTCCGTTCAAAAACGCAGTCTTAACACCCATTTGATGAACAATAAAGTTCTTACTAGACGCAATAACAAAGAGGATCCTAATGGTTGTTAAGTGACACACTGGTGAATATACGTCAAAGTAATCCACCCACTAACTTGTGTGAAACCTTTAGCCACCAGGCGTGCTTTATACTTAGCTATGCTACCATCTGGATTAAGCTTCTTTTTCAGAACCCACTTACACCTTATAGTTTTATCCCCTTTTGGCTTATCAACTAACGTCCAAGTGTTGTTCTAAAGTAGTGAGTTCATCTCTTCATCTATGACTTCTTTCTAGAGTAGTCAATCTCTTGATCTCATCGCTTCCTTATAGGTAGATGGATCAGCCTTGATGTGGTAAGTCACAAAATCACTACCGAAGGTTCTGGGAGTTCTCTCTCTTACTGAAGTCCTTCTAGACTCTAGGCCACTATTATCTACTGGAATTGAATATGAGGTGCTCGATACTGATTCAGGATCTTCCTCAGTAATAGTTGTTTGCATACCTGAGAGTGACATGTTTTTATCTTTAAGGAATTTATCCTCAAATAACACCGCATCCCTAGATTCTATAATGATGTTATTAAAAATATCTAAGAACCTACAACAACATTATCCCCAGCACAACCTAAGTAGAAACAGATGTTGGACATAGGTATGTGAAAAATGGACAAAGCGCTAAATAAGCCACAGTTGCGGTTAATCACCAGACTGCCAACAGAGGATCACTACCAGACCGTTGCACCAACCCGCCAGACAACAAGACCGTCTGTACAATCGTCAGGACTAACCGCCATACTGCCCGAACTGCTAACCGCCCAACTAGAGTTTCAAACCGCCAATTTCTAACACTCCCCCTCAAGATGGAGCGTATATGTCAACCATGCCTAACTTGCTACAAACATTTGAAGCGGAAACAAGTTTTGTGAAGAAGTCTGTCAATTCTTTATCAGAAGTGACGAAGGGAGTACAGATCCGATTCTTCAATATCTCTTGTCCAATGAAATGACAATCCACCTCAATGCGCTTTGTCCTCTCATAAAAGACAGGATTCTTTGATATATAAATGACAGCTTTGTTATCACAGAACATAGGAAGAGGATGGTCGTAGACTTCTCCCAAGTCAAGCATAGGTGCCCATAGCCATTTCAAATCACAGGTAGTTGAGGCCATGCTCCTATACTCTGCTTCAACACTTGATCTTGAAATCACTGTCTGCTTCTTGCTTTTCCAGCTAACCAGGTTTCCTCCTACAAATGTGTAAAAACCTGATGTAGACTTTCTATCTTCCTTGTTATCAACATAGTTGACATCAGAATATGCTTCAATCTTCAGGTGATCATTCTTCTGAAACAACAAGCCCTTTCCTGAAGACCCTTTCACATACTCCAGAATCTTTATGACAGACTGAAGATGACACTATCTAGGATTCTGCATAAACTGACCGACCTTCCCAACTGCATAACAGATATCTGGTCTAGTAACAGTCAAATATATGAGTTTTCCTATAATTCGCCTGTATACAATGAAATCTGGAAGAAGAGGAGAATCATCAGTCCACCCTTTATCATCTTCAACTGCCATCGGGCAACGAGCAAGTTTTGTGCCAAGAAGACTGGTTTCTTTTAAGAGATCTAACGCATACTTTCGCGGTGAAAGAACCATCAAGTTCCTATTTCGTGAAATCTTAATTCTCAGAAATTACTTCGGAGTTCTCATATCCTTAGTAACAAAATGTTGTCAAAATGTCGTTTGACCGGATCAATAGCTTCTTTATCATCCTCAGTCAGAAGAATATCATCAACATAGATAGCAAGAATCACAAGACTTTTAGTAGTGTTGCGTATAAATATAGAATGATCAGCAGAGCTTTGATTGAATCCAATAAGAGAAACAACTCCACTAAACTTGTCAAACCAAGCTCATGGACTCTTCTTTAAGCCATAAATCGCCTTACAAAGTTTGCATACCTGAGGCTCCCCCTGAGCAACATACCCTGGAGGTTGCTCCATATAAACTACCTCATGCAACTCGCCATAGAGGAAGGCATTCTCCACATCTAATTGAGACATCTCCCAGTCTCGATTAACAGCGACAGTGAAGAGAATACGTATAGTGCTGATGCGGGCAATAGGAGAAAAGATATTGAAGAAGTCCACCCCATATGCCTGAGTAAACCATTTGGCAACAAGCAGTGCCTTATAGCGATCAACTAAGCTATCAGGAAGATATTTAACCATGAAGACCCACTTACAACCAACAATATCAATGCCCAAAGGTGGGGGGATAAGAGTCCAAGTCCCTCTCGCAGTCAACATGTTCATTTCTTCATCCATAGCAACTTTCCACTGAGGACTAGAAAGGGCCTCTTGATACGTTGCTGGATGACAATATAAGAGATAGCAAGAGCAAACTGCTTGTCATTCGGGGAAAGCTGAGCATATGAGACAACAACATCAATAGGATGTTTAGTACATTGTCGAACACCCTTCCGCATGGCAATGAGAAGATCAAGGTCACTATTGACCGAAGGAGGCAATATATTGTCAGAAGAAAGACGAGGCCCTGAAACAGGCATGAAAGGCTCCAAGTGCAACACATCAGGCTCCAGAGAAAAAGACGAAGCAATAGGAGCAGAGGTGGAAAGAACTGGCTCTGGCGGAGGTGCCGAGAGAATAGGTAGGGAAGAAGAAGTATCAGAGCGCAAGAGAGAGAAAGTAAGCGAGAAATATGGTGTATCTTCAAAAAATATAACATCAGCTAAAACATATTATTTATGTATAAGAGGATCAAAACAGTGATAGCCCTTATCCGTCAGACAATAACCAAGGAAGATACACATAACAGAGCGAGAAGAAAGTTTCTCGCTATTAGGAGAAGGTACGTGAACAAATATCGTACATCCAAAAATTTTCAGAGGTAAAGGAAATGGCTCGGTCACAGGATATAAAATATAAAACAGAGTCTTGCACTGAAGAATGGATGAGGGAATATGGTTGATGAGAAAGCAAGAGAGGAGAACAGCATGACCCCAATAAGACCGAGGAACCTTCATTTGTATGCAAAGGCTGCGAGCAACATCCAAGAGATGGTAATTTTTGCGTTCAACAATGTCATTCTGTTGAGAGGTGTAGAGACAAGTAGTTTGATGAATCAAGTCATGGCTCTCACAAAAAATAGAGAACTGACGGTTGATATATTCCTTGGCATTATCAGTATGAATAACCTGAATGGGCATACGAAACTGTATGAAGATCTCATTATAAAATGCAGTGAACACAGAGAACAGCTCAGAACGATCATGCAAGAGATATAACCAAGTGTATCTGGAGAAATCATCAATAAATGTGACAAAGTATAAGCTTCCTCTTCCAACAGTATGTAACACCCCAAAATTCAAAAGAGGGACAGACAGCGTTCAGAGCCAAGTTTGGGACTTGGTGAGGGTCACATAGCCTTGGACACGGCCGTGTCCATGGCCATGTCGTGCTCGGGCTCGACGAAGAACTCGAGTGGTCGACGAACTGCGCTCGATGAAGTGTCAAGACAGTGAACATGGCCTAGGACACGGGCGTGTCCATGGCCGTGTCGTGTTCGGGTTCGATAATTTTCACGTGGTCGACGAAAATATGGTGGACGATCGTCGAGAGGACGAACACGGCCTGAGACATGGGCGTGTCCCAGACAGTGTCCTGCTCGAGATGATAGCCGGGCCATGTGAGGGGATAAACACGGCCTGGAGCCTAGGTGTGTTCGTGTATGACACGAGAGTGTCAAATGTGACACGAGCGTGTTGAGTACCTGTTTTCTCCTCGGGTTGTGTTTGGTCCTGTGTCGATGGAGGAACACGCTCAGGCACATGGGCGTGTACTGATTGACACGGGCATGTCAACTTTGACACGAGCGTGTTCAGAGCCAGTGTCCTGTTTTGGGTGCGATGGTTTCAGCGTCGATTGAGGCACACGACCTTGGACACGGGCGTGTCTCAAGCCGTGTTCGGCCCAAGAATTTTGGTTTTAAGTGCGAATCGTGGCCGTTCATTTCCTTCTTTTAGGATCTGATGGTTCAGGGCTGTCCTGGCTGAGTTATGTCTGGGAATAGGGTTTGAAACCCTCATTCTTCTTCAACTTTCTCTTTCTAAGGTTTTAGAGAGAAGGGAGAGCAAGGAAGAAGGTGAAGGAGAGATCTGGTTGCCGGAGAAGCTTCGGAGCCCCAAATTGCGAGCCGACTCCAGATCCGCGAAGGCAAATCTGTTGCGGTAGTTTTCATCCGGCTAAGTTCCCATGGCTAGGAAGAGGGGTCGTAAGGTAACGACACTTCTCCTCTTGGTTTTTAGGAGGCGTGCTTAACATCTTTTCTTTCAACCTTTTGGGCACCAAACTCTCAAATGAGAGGGGTTTGGGTCTCCATGGTTCAAGAGGAACCTCCGGGTCGATTGAGTCCGTCCCCGGCATGATTTAGCATTAGAGATCCGCTTCGTTTGTGGATTAGGCATTGTGAGTGAAGCCGTAGTCACGACCGTTAGTCCGACTCGGTGATGTTGCATAGCGAGTCTTAAGGATTTTGTAAAAATCCGTTGCGGTAAGATGTCGCTTGTGATGTTTGTGTTTTCCCCCTTTTCTCGAGTGAGTACGTGTAGCCGGAACCAGACAAGGTTAGCTCTGCAATGGTGGTAGATGGTTTCCTTGGTGGACAAGGTTATCTCCGCATTGGGGGTAGATGGTTTCCTTGGTGCGCAGGGATGTTGCAGTATAAATGATGGATTAAGGTGGGAATGATTATGGATTGTGATGTGCTAAGGCGCAGCTTTGTCCCCGTGGTCGGCTGGCTATCCTGGGAAGTGCAAGTCATGTGGGGAGAGTGTCCCAGCGAGACTAGTCCCCTTCTGTGAGATTGACGAGAACGCCATGCATGGGGCAATCCCGGGCAATGAGGCCACGAGCGGGTGGGGTCCAGCAAGGGTTCTTAGAATCGGTCAGTGTGTGAGACGGAATCCTGGCGCGAGAAGTCAGAGCTTGTAGGCAAGCCCGGGTCTAAGAACCATGAGCGGGTGGGGCCTTGGCAAGAGTTCTGTGCGGCGGCTTGTATGTCGTTAGGGAAATTGCAGTCCCCTTTTATTTGTGGCTTAACGCCAATGGGGAAATTGGAAGTACCCAGATGTGATGATGATATGCTAGTTGTGTACAACCCGTATTCGTCGAGAGTGGGTCCTACCACGGCCAAGTCAGCAAAAGTCAAGGTCAACAAGTAAAGGCAGGAGTCAAAGTCAGCATTCAAGATCGCGGAAGGCCTGAGCGAGTATAGGCGAGCTACCCTCACATACTCGCCAGGTAGGCGACTAGGCGAGATACTCGCCCAGCCCGTGCGAGTTCCCCTGGAAGTCGCCTAGTCGTCGGGGGGTGGGGTATAAATATGACCCCCTCCCCCATCCCCTTGCATTTGCCTATAAATAGGACCCCAGGGGTACGAGGTGGAGGGGGGGAATCCTCAGCAGGATACTCGCGCGCTTCAGTTTTGGGATAATAGCTAAATCTTTGGATTCCTTTTCCTTAGAGAGCAAGTCGCAACCTTGCGACCTCGCCTAGCTTTCCTCGTACCCAGTTCAGCCATTTTTGGTTGAGAAGGGGTTGCTCCTTTCGAGCATCCGGGTACGTGGTGGGTCCTTCCTACCGCAACATCTGGGGTCCTATTTGACCTGATTCTTCGTTCTAGTCATCTTTGCCGTCTGATCTAGCCTCTGAGCCAGTAACCTTAGGCAGATTTGGTCTGAATTCTGAGGTTGGGATTTTTCCTGACTTCAACACTTGGTGCGGTGATCGTGGATCGCAGTCGAGGAGGAAAGTTTGGAAGTTGAGGGAGATGGCCATAGGTGGCGAGCAGAGAGAGTTGGTCGACAACTCGGCAGTAGGAGGAGACGTCGCGCGAGGTGGCGAGTTTGTAACAGTGGCCGTGTTTGAAGAGTTCGCGAGGAAGATCGAGCAAACCATTCTCACTGGTTTCGCTCAACGCCCAGAGGTCACGACGACTTCTCCTCGTCGCCTGACGCCGCTAGAAGAGGAAGCGTCGTCGAGGCGAGCTGGAAAGGAGCCCGCTTGGGTAAGGGAAGAGCAACCAATGCAGTCGCGGCTTTATCCAGCGAGCAGCCAGGTGGTACGTTTTCGGGATCCAATGTAGCCGGCGAGGTTCAGAGATACTCATCAATACAACGAGTATGATGTCTCCAGCGAGGATGAAACTCGTCACCGCCAGGGAGGAGGAGCCCCTTCTGTGACGAGATCCTCGCCACCCCAGTTTCAGAA